>JAHWFP010200548.1:0-10902 GCA_023313725.1 Lithobius niger
CCTCCTCCCACAGTATGATTACCATAACGCAGCGGGTTGCCGGGTGCTAGCATGTATATTATTGCATTATTATGTTTTTTGTTTATAGGAAGGCTAGTTCTGTTTTGCTTCTTCTTTTTTTTTACTGTGTGAAAAAAAAATCGTGAAAAATTAATGATGTGAACTAAACTTTTTTTTATTTTTTTTTTTCATCTGAAAGCAGCAATTCAAGTGATATACGCTTACGAGTTTGAATTCGGCTTTGAATTGCATGAATTAGAAATGTGTTAATGCTGGAAAAGGTCGGGTGTACAGTTTCGCAAACATTTTCGCGGGTATGTCGCATGACGGGGATGCTAGTGGAAGACAGTATTTTGTTTCATATACAAGCTGCGTCAAAATGAAGTGAAAAGCTACTAGGCGTGTTCATCGAGGTCGTCTTCCCCGCAAAGTTGCAGGTTGTTCTTTTTAAACCAGCTTAATTTGCGAAACATAAAAGCGAACTTAACCGTGCGAAGGTATAAATGCGAGCTTACTGTGCGAAGGTAAATGCGATCGTATTGCGCAAAGATAAATGTGAGCTCATTGTGCGAAGGTAAATGCATACCTAACAATTACGAAGGAAAATGCAAGAGCTTACTGTGCAAAGGTAAATATACGAGCTTACTGTGCGAAGGTACTATTCCTTTACCTTTGCACAATAAGCTTGTATTTACCTTCGCACACCCCACGTTTGCATTTGCCTTTGCACATTATGCTCGCATTTGCCTTTGTCCAGTGCAGGCTTACTGGGAAAAGGCAAATGCGAAATTACTGTGCGAACGTAAATACGAGCATACTGTGTGCGAAGGCAAATGCGAGCTTATTGAGCGAAGGTAACTGCATACCTAACAATTGCGAAGGTAAATACAACGTTGCATGCATTCTCTGTTCTTTTATGTAAGGACACCGAATACGCGTGATGGATCTGCTCCGACTTTCATCTCTGCTACGGTAGACCTAATAATTCTAGCCGTTTAGATCACTATTTTTCGTGCCTGTCCTATACTTAATTCTTCTATTATGCAATTGCTTACGGGTTATAGACTTTGCTATAGTTTGTTCCACATTGTTTTCAGAAAACTAACTGGATGACGACTTGTTTCCTTGCACTGAGAATGCAAAAACATGTGGATATCACACTTGTAGACTCCACAAAGTGACTGTTTGAGTTTACGAATGGGATGTTTACGGTTTTTTTGCAATCGTAGTGGAAGAAAACGTGGCTTCATACAGTCAGTTTTCTGAAAACATAATGTGGAACAAAGTATAGTAAAGGCATTATTCACACCAACTACTGAGCGCACATTTGCTTTTGCTTGATTTGCTTAGGCCTATTAGCAAGCTGTTGCTTAAGTTTATTCATTAGGGTTTGTCTTTATTCCTACGCTTATCTTTATTTTTTATTCACCATATACAGGGAAGGTAGATTTCGAGCCCGAGCTAGCTTTTTGGCGTACCCTCTTCTTGGTATATTTTTTTTGAACTCTTGTTGACGCCTCTGGCTTTCCGTCTTTTAATGTAAAATAAAAAATGTATAAAAAGTTTGACCTGTATGCCGCTGTCCCCCTCCCCTTTCTCCGATCGGAGTCTGTTTTCGTTTCTGCAATCTTGCTGTCACCGAGTTTTATTTCGTATCCTCAAAACATAGTTTTTCACATTTTTGGTGAGTCCGGCCGTCTGTCTGTCTCCCGTCGGTCCTTTTCATTGTTTTTTAACTTGTGCCATGTTTTTTACTGCTTTTTTTTTTTTTTTAGTTTATTTTTATAGAAGTTGTGATAGATCTTTAAGATGAGCGGAACGTGCGGGGAATATTAGACACGTGCACAGATTACGACTAGGCACCATTCTCGAATCAACCCGACGACAGCCTCGAACGATAACGACGGATCTACGAATCGTTGGGAGGTTTTAAGCAATTAGCAATCGGTAGCTGCAATCTCCCAAGCAACGTGACAGTGGTCAAAGTGGGTGGCCCCGATGCACGCGATCCACTTTTTGTCGTCTTTTTTGTTTTGATGAGTTGATCAGTTGAACATTCCTGGTGGTGCCAAAAGCCGGGACGACGCTATAGGAATGACGAAATCACGACGTTTCGGTTCCTAGTTCGGAACCGTTTTCAAGTGAAGGGGTTTAAAACATGTCAAACAACTTAAAAAAAAACAAAAACAGCAGAGCAGATGGGTCATAGTTATAAATCTTACAGATCTTAAGGATGTAAGGTTTATAACCAAGACCCATCTGCTTTGTTATTTTATTTTTTTTATTTTTAAGTTGTTTGACATGCTTTAAAGCCTTCACTTGAAAACGGTTCCGATCTAGGAATCGAAACGTTGTGATTTCGTCTTTCACGTTCACATGCAGTTGATGGCTATACTTATATGCTTTTTGCTAGGAATGACGATCTCGACATTTTTCGCCCTTATCTTTAACTAATGGCAAATTTTAGCATCCATCCAACTTACAAGCGGTTTTTTACTTCCGTTGACGTTACCTGACAATTTTTTCGCCCATATTCAATTTCCCAAATTCCGACGGGAACACATTACGCCCAAGACAACTAAATTTTTAGTCTAGCATCCTAACCTTTTCAGAATACCGGTAAGGAAGGCACTTTTTATATATTTTTTTTATTAATAAAATAAATACGTAGACCAAACGTACGATTAATTTTTTTGGTGAGTGAATGACTTTTTTTTTGACAGTTTTCTCTTTAATGAACTAAATATTTGATACTTGGAACTCAGAGGATTTCCATGGCGACAAAAGCGACAAAGTGGATGACGTAACATGTGGTGGTTAATGTTGTATCGGCATCTCGAAGAGTACATTACCAGGCGTTATTCATGCATCATTTTATGTATGGTTCACGATAAGTATTCTGGATAAAAATTTGTTTGCGTACTATGTGACATGTCAGTTAAGCTCGGGGAAAAAGGGGGGGGGGGGTGAAGCGCTTGCTCCCCTAAATTTTTAACCCCTCTCTAGTGCTTTCCCCCCACCCCCACCATCAGATCAAAATCAAACGTATAAATGAAGAAAATTCTGGTTACTTATTTAAAAAAAACTACGTTAGTTTCTTTCACAGAGACAGGAAAGACTTGAGGTCACATCAATAGAACCCAGTTGTTACAGTGAGAATTGTAAAATCATCTTTTTTTCAGCTGGATTAAAAAATATTCCCCAAAAATGGTGTAGATAACGGTTAAGAACGTTGGGTGTGAGAAAGTGAATTGCAAGACTTAATTTACTTTTATTTATTTTGTGGAGGGGGAGGGGGGAGATCGCAAAAGTATAATTTTTCTGTCCGCTGCCCTGGCTAAAATTGCTGCCCCACTGCCACCCCCCACCCCCAATAAAGTGATTCTAGCGTGGACCCTGAAACAAGGGCAGACAGACGGAAATAATTTTCACTAAACCTGGGCCCCACAACAAGGAAATCAATACAAAAAAAAAACGGCAAAAGAAAAAAAAAATAGGCCTAGATTTGAGTAACAATACTTTCCGAGTAAACTTCGCACGCCGGTCTGCGCCAACGTGTTGCAAACGAGAACGTCTTGAGACCCTAGTGGGGTACAAAGAATATCCGAATAGGTAGGTCCAAGGTTGGATCCCCCCCATCAAGCACCCCGGGAAATAACAGCAAGGACACGGGTTCGTGTCACGTCCCGGCTGGGTCCCCTACTGGACGGCTGGTTGGTTGCTCCTGGACGCAGGGGGCGGTCAGTTGTAAAAGAATTGATATGAACCGAAAAGTCTTGCCGCGTGGGTTTCTCACCTGGCAGCCTCGGGCAAGAAAGGGATTACTTGGACGGAGGAAGAGACGAAAGGACTCGGCGGTTTGTGCTCGGGGCAATGGGCGGAGAAAGGCTGCCAAAATGGTAGCATTGTAGCTTGCCCCGCCGGATAGCGTGGGCCAGAATACATCCCCAGCGCGAGGAGGGAGGACACTGTCGTGAAGAACCCTCTCTCTGCGAACCTTGGGTCAGAAAGTGCTGTGTGGGTGCAAAGAAGAAGGTAGGCAAATACTTTCGTTAAACTTTCTTCAAATTTTAGTTGTAAGGGATGTCCGTTTTGTATGGCGACTAGTTGAAGCCCATGCTACACACGGCTGGTGTTCGATGCACCGTTTACAACATAGGGATGGTTTGTTTTCTCATATCTTTGTTGCGGAAGGCGTGCATCAGGTTTGTCAAGAAACGTCAAGACACGTCAAGAAAGATTCATTCCTATTATAGCAGAACCGGCTCAAGAGGCACGCGAGCAACGCAGCCGCGTAGGCCCCCCCGGATCAAACGGGCCCCCGCACGGAAGCGGGAGCACTCATCTTGCTATAGTGAGAAGGCAGATTATGGATTGAAAAGCCTTTATATTGTGTCAATTTAAAGAGAAAAACCGGGTGAGAATCTGTGCTATTGCTTTGAAACTTCGAGAATGATGTGGATCAATAATTGGTCAAAGTGTTGCGCGACCTGAAACCGAAACTAGTGATACTTGCGCCAGACATATTCGCCTTTAGTTGGCAGTCTGATAGGAAACGCGAAACGGTGAAATGGATGTTCCGTTCTTGCTCCCCCACCCCCTTTTTTTTGTTCGTCTCACCTTCTTTTTTTCCCTTTACTTTTGGAAGTATGTTTTTGGTTTCTTTGTGTATTTGTTTGCTGTTATGGTTAGTAACGATTTAAACCCCCCTTTTTTTTTTTTACCGTTTTCGTTGCTGTAATTTGTAATTTTTGCAACGTCATTTACTGTTTTTGTGGTTCACATTCTTTTTTTGTAATAAAAACAAAAAGTGAAATGGATATTGACTTGGACCGTATGAAATATGATTGTTTAATGATGCTAATCGGACACGCATGAAAAGATCGGGGAAAAATGCTTTTACTGCTGCACTTATGAACCGGGGGCTCATATAGAGGGCGCCATGTGTTTTATGTGGGCATTTCGACTCGTTTTCAGCCTAATATTAAACTAAACTAGACGAAACTAGCTTATATTTAATTATTATTTAGTTTATCTTAGTTGTAATTCAGTGTACTTCATATTTGGCTGAAAAAAAAAGCAAAAATTACCAGATAGAACACGTGGCGCCCTCTGAAAATTCGGACAGACCTAATAGGAATGAATCTAACGTGTTTCAATAGGGACTTTTTAGAGTTACAAATTCTCTTCCCCAACCCTATAAATTCTTGCGTCTATATGCACTCCATGCATTTGCATATGAATATTTCCACTGGAAATAAAGAAAGTCCAAACAGCATTTTCAATATTTAACCGTGTTTCGTCGTAAAGATAAAACCTTTAGCCAGCAGTTTAATATTAAGTTGCATATGCCTGAAGCATTGTTTGTTGAGTGAACACCAAGCACAATAAATTGCGTAAAAATTTGCGGTAAATGTGCAAGTGTTGATTTGGAAACAAATGTAGTTAAGATACAGAATCGCTTTTTGGTTCACCATTTTGTTCAACAAAGCATTCGTAAGTTTCGTCGGCTTATAGAAAATTAGGCCTTAGCAGGCGACCTTATTTTAAAACTCTTCAAACTTTACGTTAATTTTTTCGTTGTCCTAAGAGCATGGTAAATTACAGTGAAGTAATGGTACTTAAAACAGGAACTACTTCTGTGAGCTGTTGCACAGCTGTGGCGTGAGTTCCTGATGCTGTCATAGTGGTGCGATGGACAATTTTTTGCCACACCCCCCCCCCCCCCAACCAGCGTATCCGCAAGACATAGCGCGTCAATTAGACGATAAGTCTGTCCTCCTCTCCTTCGTCTTTAAAATTTTGTAGGAGATACAGATCTGTGATAAGATCAAGATTTGGGGTTTGTTTAACATCTCTGTAATGTGTGGCGTAGTGGCAACCAAGACCACTGCACTGTGACTGAGGTTGGCGCTAATGACCTTGCTATCGACGCGCCATTAAGCCTCATTCCCCAAGCTTATAATTAGCTCAGCTCCCCCCCCCCCTCCCCCGTCGTTCCGGCATGATAATTGTTTTATGCTTCTGACATTTTAATTCTTCTCCCTCTCCCCAGACATAAACTGCTAAAAAAAAAGTGCAGGCACAGACTCAAAACAAAAGTATCCTTTGACTTCCGTGTGGGTTAAAGGGACATAAATCCCTGTTGGCTTTTCTGCGTGACTCATTTTTGCGACATTAGTTCAAACGTATGTAAATGTTGCCAACACGTTCATTTTCTTGTTTTTTCTTGCTGTGCTGTGATTTTGCGACATCAACTCTAACCTGTGTAAATGATGCAAATGCTATTCTCAACGGGTCGCACGATATACCGGAAGGATTTATATCCTTTTAAGTGGCTGTCACATACGACTCTGCATTAATTAAAATGCGTTTTTTGCCTGCTAAAGCGAAATGACCAACAGAAAAAGACAACGCTGACGTTTTTTGCTGCATTGTTCCTTGTGCTTTGCAGATTTAATGTAAAATACGTAACAAAAAGTAAGCAAAACGATCTCATTACGCCCTCTGACTTTATTATTAGAGGGGCAGTTGCATTTCTGCCCCCTCCGCTAGCTATTTACCCACCTTGGCTAGTTACGGCTCTGAGAATCAAAGCGACGCCGGTAAATAAACACCGAGCATCGTTTACGTAATTGCGGATTAAAATCTTGGCCTGGGGGCTGCACAAGTTGTAAACACCCGCTAAAAGTTTAAATCTTTTCGGTGAAATGTTTTGCATACCTTTCTGACAAGACTTGTTGTGGACATATCAGATGAAACCTTTGATGAAGGCAAAAGATAATCCAACAGAATTATGACAAAACATTAAGAATACACACATAAAAAAAAAAACCTGAGCATTTTGACATACTACATCCCGTTTCCTTTCTGACGGCAGCAATGAGATTAAAATTAGAAATGGAAATTTACCACAGTAAGTGGTTGGCTGCTGGAAGGGCTAGTTAGCCGCTAACACCGCACCAAGGAAATGCTGGATGATGTTTAAGGAAATCTGTTAAGTTGATCTCTTAAGGACCGGGGACAGGTCTTCTAATAATAATTCTTTTCGAAAAACCCTTAAAGAATTTGCACAGACTGTTTGAGAACGAAGAACATTCCAAACGGGTACCACGCGAACAGGAAAAAAGTTTTTTTCTGCAGTCGAGACAAGAGCTCTGAACTGTAAGTGAAATGCGATCGTTGCGCAAGATCAAAGAAAGGTAGGGCAATAGAGATCAAGTTACGTAAAATTTTAAACGTTAAGATATGATCAAGCGCAATCTACGAAGTTCTAAAAGACGTTCAATCGGGAAAGACGTTCAATGTGATCCACGTTGCGAAGACCCGGGAGCCCGGTTTTCGTAAATTTTCGTTGAACTGATTCAATTAAATCAATTAAATAAATTAGATTTACCGAAGACTTTATAGGCAGTACTCATGCTGCTGGTACTCAACAAGCCTTTGCATGTTGAATGAGGACCTCCTTCTGAAAGACTACTCACGCTCCTCTTAGTACTCGATATTGTTTAGCACCATCCACAGTCAGTCTCATTAAATGTTAAGGACCAGACACAAACCGAGTTCTGCGACACTGGAATATCGTATTATCCCATGAGTAAAGTGATAAAAGTGAGGAAATTCAAATAAGTCTGAAAATCTAACACGCTGGTTCAATCCGCGTCTGGAAATCCTAATTACTAATAACGAAAGATCATCCCGGAAGTGACGTGAACATATGTTTGTTCTGTTTGTATGCAGTGCATGTTTGTTGTGCTTTCTGTTTGTATGCAGAGCTTGTAACAACAATACGACAATACGCAACACTGAGCAAACACTCCGTAGTGCACCGTCCTTGCCGTTAACATTAGCTGCTGCGCGTCCGTCCAACTGCCACTTTAACACGGGAATTGGCCGAGTACCAGCAGCTATGCAGCGAGCGAGCCCAACTGCTCAACCACTTGGAACCGGATCGATGCAGTCATCCCGTCACGTGACGTAAAGCCTTGGCGGATATCCATCCTCCAGCAGGTATAAAAGGCCAGACCGGCGATGGCATCCTCAGTTGGTGTTAGGGGTTCAGTCGGAACCTCTGGAGCTAAACAGGGTCAGAACAAATTGCCAACTTTGGTCTGATGCCTAATATGTAATGCTATGTGTAAGAAGTGGACTAGAATTGAGCCTTGCGTTGAAACTAATAATCCACATCCGTAGCACCTTATACGCTAATTCTGAGTGTTGAATTGCTGTTTAGAAAGTTTCTGCTGCTGCATGAAAGTGTTCAAATATTCCAGCAAAACATTGAATTTATTTTTGAGAATGGTCTGTTAATTCATTTCGATATTTTCTGAAATGTTGAGTGGCCTCTCGATGTGATGAGAATGCCATCCATTTCTACCGGACGTGACGTAACAATTTCTAGACCTATGATGGGGGAAGTAGAGTTTTTCCGACTTTCGGAAGGATTGAGCTAACGGACGAATTTTCGATAATGACGAAAATTCGTTCGTTATCTCAATCCATCCGACAGAAAAATTATATTTCCCTACATAGGTCTAGAAATTGTTAATTCACATTCGGTAGAAAGTGGCGCATAGACCAAGAAGGTTTGTTTACCCTGAATAGGTACAGGAGCTAGAAAATTTGACCTTCCTTTGCTTTTGCTGCACCAGTGATCGACTGCAAAACTTCATAATTAAAAAAGCCATGAGTTGACAGCGTCCCCAGAAACGATCGGAAAGTAACAATGGCTTATTATAAAATACTACCGTACTTATACGTACGGTACCCGTACTGGCGTTACGGGAGGAATGTACCTTTCATGTAACAAGCAGAAAAAGTGCCCTTCACTTTATAAATTCATGTCTTTCAAGCACTATAGATGGAAAATCACCTTACCGTCCTTAGCTAATTTTGTATAGCTTCATTGTCTCACTTTATTAACTACGGTTTATTCAATTTAACTATGGTTTATTCAGTATGTGGCTATCGACGGGTAAAACATACTAGTGTGTGCCGTAGCGGCGAATGGTATAAGTTGCCGTATTATTAAAGAAGGGTTGCATTTATTTTTGCACGCTGAAAATCTGAAAATCGACCCAAACATCAAACTCTATAACAATGAAACGGTAATGGGAAATTTGTTCAAACGTTTGCCTGTTCCGGAAAAGATTTAACAAATTGTGTTACAAGTTAAGCTGAAACCGTGATTATTGTTTGTGTGACTCCATCGTACTCATCCGCTCGTACAATCGTTCGTCTCAATCCTGAAGAAAAATATCTCGAAGAATATTTCCCTATTATCAGTCAATTTCAACTTATAACTTCACACGTAGATCAACAGGCCTCCTACCCCCCAAAATAGACAATCCCAATTATAAAGCTAACCACGTGACTGCATCCTTTGTATCAAAAATTAGGTCTTTCCTCTTTGCGTGCAAAAGGAAAAGAGCTGGGCTCACTTTTTCTGAGTGAAGATATATGAGGTTTGTTATTTTATTACTGCTCTATATGTTTTTATTAGTACGTGGTTTTTGTTGCCATTTGTGGATCGAATGACTTGGTTTATTACCATGGACTTGTAGCTAGATTTTTTGGGAACCTGATGACGGAAGGTGAACTCTTCCGAAACGTCGTTGTTTTTTTATTATGTGCGCTGTGCATGTTCGCCTTACTTTCCTGCAATCATCCGCTCGTATAACATAGAGTCATTGCTGCCTACGGCTGTTTATTTCCTGGCTACAGCGGTGTGGCTGAAGGGTAAGTCGCCATCTTTTGGTTTCAAAGGTTATGGGTTCAAGTTCCCGTTAAGGCAATCTTACATTTACGTCCAAATGCAAAGGTAATGGGTTCAAATTTACGTAAAGGGCTGGTTCATAATTTTTAACGTACACATTATTCAAGAATACGATATACGCAGTCGTAAAGAGAGGGTGGATGAACGGTGAGGCTCGTGCATGTTTTTCTTCAATTAACCTCTTTGAATGTTCATTACCGACCACCCATGTTGTTTCTCCGTCTCTCTCTCTCTCTCTCTTGCTCTCTCTCTCTCACTCTCCTGCATGAATAAATGTGTGTGACGTGTTCTCAGCTCGTTATGCGTCCGCTCCCCCATCATGCAAGCTCGACTTCTTGAATGTAAATAATTGCGACCATTACGAATTAGGATGAGTAATGAGGCGCTGAAAGAGCGGTTTGTTGCTTTCCCGGTGGGACGCCGTGACAATTAAAGCCTTGGTTGAAGGGTGTTGAAGAATCCATTTCTCACCCCATTGCGCTTTACAACGCAACCTACCCCCTCCCCTCGTTTTACGGTGGCCCCATTAGCGCTTGGCTCTACTCAACTCCAACCTTTTGGTGTTGGAAGACGTTTAGCCTGCGGAGTGAGGACCCACCTGCCACTGACGAATAAATATCGTGTCTTGCTGGTCGGTGTCTCATCGCTGTTGACTGTACTAGGCATGCCTCATTGGTCTTGGTCTAGTCTTCCTACGCTGCGGGAAGAAAAAGTTCCAGGTACAGCACCAGTTGTGAGTTGGTGCGTCTTCCTAGTGTGTCTTGTCTTGTTCCAGATCTGGTCGTCCCTTGTCGGTGGGTCCTGCGATGGGTTAAAAAGTCCCAGGATATAGCACCAGTCGTTACTGGTTGGTGCTACATCCTGTGACTTTTTTGCCCAGCGTAGGACCCATCGACAAGACCAAGAACAAGACAAGACACACTAGGAAGTAGCCTTTCACGATTGGCGCTATACCTGGGACTTTTTCTTCCCATGGCATATGGAAGAAAAAGCTTTTTCTACAAACATTGTCTTGGTAGTTAGTACGAATGTCTCAAGTGCAAGACGTCCCTGGTTTGAGCCGCGTCTAACCCCCCCCCCCCCCCGGCATTTTCGGGAAGAGAGGGACTCTGTGATGTCTCGTGCTC
>JAHWFP010200549.1:0-16959 GCA_023313725.1 Lithobius niger
GTTGCGAAAACGATAAACCCTCAGGTTTTTGATCTTTTGAGCAGAGGGCTCCTCTCAAATCTGTTGGTGAAGACTAGCTTCTTTACACTTGCAGAAACTGGGCGATCGGCAAAGCGCTAGCGCTGGCGCTCGTTTTTAGCGAAAACGTTTTCATGAATAAAATTTTAATGTGACCGCAGAAAGTTAGGGAATTAATAGATCTACTAAATGGTCGAAACCCCGATCGAATTGATCCAGTTTTAGAGGAGATACACCAATTTTAAGTTTGAAGTAGGCAAATAGGCCTATTTGGCCGATTGAAGGAAAAAAAGTTACGAAAACCCTAAGTTTTTGATGGTTGGTTCTGGGTCTCCTAACCAATCGATTTTAGGAAGCCGGGCTCCCTTTACACTACATAAATTTTTTGTTTTTCGGAAAACAAAAAACCCGTCGTAGCATCTGGGGACTGCAGTGAAGATCACTATGCAGCAATCTAAATGAATAAAAAAAAAATCAAGTGATAATATGTACCTGGGAAGTGGGAATGGAACGTGATGACACGTGAATTTATATTTTTTATTATTCATTTAGATGGCCCCATTTCACTGTATTCCCTTGAAGCTACAATGGGTGGTTATCTTCTTACTGTAGTTTCATTTCTGTTCTTAATTTGTAAAACAAACTAACAGACTGTGGGGGGTTGTCTTGTTTCACATCGTTTGAAGAGTGTTGTACAGAATAATATGGATAAAACAAACTTGCACAACCTAACTGTAAAAAATATAAAACTACACTTGAATTTTCGAAGAAACAGCCGTTCTTCTTCTTCGGAAGTACATCACTAAACTAATTTGAAGCGTTCGACTACATGCTGTAGTGGCAAGTCGAACGCTTCAAATTAGTTTAGTGATACTAACGAAGAAGAAAAATGGCTACTTCTTCGAAAATTCAAGTGTAGTTTTATATTTTCTACAGTTAGGTGGTGCAAGTGTGTGTTACCAATATTATTATGTTGTACAGTTACGTGATTTGGCAGATTTTAATTTGCCAACAATAAAGAATAAACTTTGTTGTGTTATAAATACATTAATTTGACTGGCTGAATTTATTCTGTCAACAACAAATGTAGGCAGGATGAATAAATGATGATTCTACCAGAGAACTAGTTCTCGCAGGAGAATCACAGTTCTCTGAGTAGAATCCTCCTAACTGTGTTACAATGTGGGATGTCCCTTTTGCAATCGGCACCTTTTATCTTACTTACCTGCATACAAATTAATTCTTGATTTATGCAAATTTACGTCACTTCCGGTTGCTTCCTCCCTCTGCCCCACGTGCTTCATCTCCACTGTGTTTTGCAGCTAGTGGCGCGTAAGCTACCCGCGCCAGGGAGGGGGGGGAGCTGACAGTAACACAGTTTCGTCAAATTCTACTCAGAGAACTGTGATTCTCCTGCGAACTAGTTCTCTGGTAGCATCATCATTTCTCATTCATAGCATCCTCCTAACTGTGATACAATGTGGGAGGATTACAAAACGTGGCGCGGCACCAGTCTCTTACCTCAAATCAGATCTTGCCCTGCGCCTGCATGGTTTGTAGAATCCTCCCGGCTAGCTCGGGCGCCACTTCCTTGTTGTAGTGTGTGGCCAACACTGACGACGAAGACCAATTTCCCAGTGACATAATCTGTGCGGGCGAAGCGATACACACCCCACCGCAGCCGAAGCCACCGCCGATCGCACCGAGTGTGCATGGAAATGCTCAGTGTTGATGCCTGCTGACCGAAGGACCGTGCACAGCCACCTCGCCACCGTTTGCGAGCTGATAGGGCGGTGCGGGCGCACATAGGAGATGAACAGTTCATCGGGTCCCGCCCCCAGGTCGTGCGGCGGCTGAACTCGCAGCGGGCTCGTGTGGCGGATATAAGCCCGGACACAACGCACCGCATCCAGGCCCTTTTCCGGATGCCAAAGCAGCCGCACGACGATGTATGGCACCCCATCTCGTGCCGTCTTGTGGTGCCGCACTACGAAAACAGCCTCCTCGTCCCGGACGTCATACCACTTCAAAGACAACTGGGCCAACTCACTTGCCCTACTACCAGCCGCCACGGCCAACAACATAACAGTCTTTAAGGTCAGAAGCTTCAGGGTCAGACCACGCAAGGGTCGCAACGTGCGTAAGTAGCATGCCACAATGGCCAGATCCCATATCACGACATAGCGGGGCCGTAGGGGCCTTTTCCGAAAGAGCCCCTTCACAAAGCGACGCACAAGCGGTTGACGTGACAGCTTCGTGTCATCAAAACCCGCATGCCACCTAGAGACCGCCGCTAGATACCCCATCACACTACGGAACAGCAAACCCGACGAAAAAAGATCTGCCAGAAAGTTGAGGCACCCTTTCACCGGTGCCGACATGGGGTCCAGGCCCCGATCTACACACCAGTCACTCCACTTCTTCCACTTTGAATCATACAAACGGCGCGTTGAGGCCGCCACATCTGCCAACACAATCTCCTTTGCCACAGTCGAAAGTACACAGACACCATCCCAGCTGTCCGCAACACCACTGGAGCCAATCACAATGTCACTGGGAGGGCTGTGCACATACCCTTCTGCCACCCACGTCCATAACTGAAGAAAACAAACTAAAACGTCCTCTGTCCACTGCCCTAGCAGAGCCGGCCCCACCCACAATTAGGCCTTCACCAACCGCCACTCCTACCTCTGGGCCACCCCCACTGGCCCCGGCTAGCGGGGTACCCCCTCATTGGCAACACACTCCGGCGCGGCGTAACTGATGCCCGCCTTGTCGCCGCGGCTTCCTGCTGAGCCTGTTTCAACAATTCCTGTAAAGGAGCACCAAATAATTTCGTCAGTGTCGGTTCTCGGGCGAGCAACTCCGGCCGAACCTCCTCCATGAAGGCCAACTTCAAGCGATCCCGACGCGTCCTGTTCATGAACAGCAAAGCCTGGAGTTGCAAGGTGGTGGCATCCACTAAAACCTGAGACAGCTGGCTCTGCCACGAACTTCCGTAGTCCCCAGGCGATTTCGAGCAAAATTGCAGTGCACGCAACATCGGTGGCAACACCCCAAAAAATTCCGCCTGGACAGCAGCCTTAGCCGCATCCGCACATTCAATGGCCGAACTCCTATCCCTACCCCTCGGCCGGATCGGCGTTTTTGGTGGCACAAATTCCTTCTGCAATGCTGCATTCACCACATATCTATCGCAGATAGAATCCTTTTCCGCCACTGAGAATCGTACAGTCTTATGGTTATTCCACCATTCCAGCACATGAGCATCCAAATCCCAAACCGGGCACTTCTCCATGACAGCCTCAGGAAAAAACGTGCGCGACGTTGCAGCCGTTTCCATTCCCCTTCGTGGCAGTTTGGCTGTAAAAATCCCGAGCCTCCCCCGCCCGCTTCTTGGCACGGAAATCTGCGGATGCATCGTCCAACCTTGTGCTCGATTCCAACCACGCATCGTCACGACTCGGCCACCGGTAATCTGCGCCAAAATCCTCATACGGCGGTACATGCCCATCATTAAACGCGGCGCCGACCGCCACACTTTCAGTCCACGCATGGTCTTCCCTCCAGCCTGTGGAGTGTACCGGCTCATGCCACTCGCGGTCTTCCCTCCAGCCTGTGGAATGGACCAGCCCATCACCATCAAAATGACGCTCCGACAAATCGTTCTCTCTACCGGCTCCCGGATAATTCACGCGAGGCCTGCTCGCAGTCATCGCATTGCGAATTGCCCCCTTCAATTCCTCACTAATCAGTCTCGGCAATGCGGCAAGTGAATCAGACAAACTTCCCCATGGGACTACCGGATTTACCTGACCAGGCAGCACAACGGTCCGAATGTCGTCGCCATTTTGTGTAGTCGGCCCCGTCTCGCTACGCCCGGCGTCCACCTCACCTGACTTAGGCCTTTTCTCCTTATTAATGTCCGTGGACTCTCTGTAATTCGCTCGTACCATCTTCTGAGACTTCTGTTTGTTGTCGCTGTCCCTAGGCATTGTTGACGGCCCGCAATTGTTCCACCAACAAGTAAGCAACACGTTGACACAAACCCACGATGATGTCAAAGTCCAAAAAAATAATTCTCGTTCAAATAAACCAAAGTCAGCAGGGCAGGAAACACGACCGCTCGTGCCGTCAGCAAAACCGACAGTGGAGATGAAGCACGTGGGGCAGAGGGAGGAAGCGACCGGAAGTGAAGTAAATTTGCATAAATTGAGAATTAATTTGTATGCAGGTAAGTAAGATAAAAGGTGCCGATTGCAAAAGGAACATCCCACATTGTAACACAGTTAGGAGGATGCTACTAAAAAGCTACTGTATAAAGCAAACCAAGCTTTGGCATTGTTTTTAATATTCCCTGGTAAGCTGCGTAAAGGCTACTGCATCCAAGACTGACAACAATAACTTACTCCTATGACCACGAACTGCGAGCTTCATTTTAATACTGTTCATTGTTGTATGGACAAACTCGTTGTCGCCTACTGTACAAACTTCATCACTGTTCAAAAATCTTTCGCTCATCAAAAATCCTTTGCCGGAATTATGTTAACTTGCCCACTGCACAAATAAAATCTTGTTACAAATAGTTTTGTCACCCCTTATGCACACCTTACTTCCTCTGCATCATTGTCCTGAGCTGGAAGCGATGCTGTACGTCCAATGATAGAAAACAGGAATATGGTGAGTTCTGGGTTGATTTCTTACTTGTGTGTCTAGCAAGCTCGCTGCAACTAGAGCTCCAATTTTGGTAGGAGTAAGTTGAAAATAGGGATATAAAGTTATGTATTTGTGTTGTAATGCAAAATTACTTTTGTTTATTTTCAGCTGAAATTTTAAAAGCCAATGATGAATTAAGTAAGGTCATGGGGCAATACCGCTTAACTTTTGGAGAGGACCAAGCAATCGACGAAACATCGGGAAAGACAGATTATGGTTAGTTGAAGAAGCTATGTGGATATTGTGTGCTGTATCGTGTCATATCAAAAACCAAAACTGGTAAAAAGGACCGTCAAGTTCCGAATGGTTTGGCCCTTCAAAGGAGTAATATCAGCACACCAAACCATTCGCCAAGTTAATTGCACCGAATAATACTTTGGACGTTAAATGAAAACTTGAACAATGCTACCGAAAGTAGCAATGTTCTAGTTTTCATTTAACCTTCGAACTATTAGTCGGTGCAATTAACTTGGTTGGTGTTTTGATATCTCTCCTTTGAAGGGCCAAACCATTCGGAACTTGGCAGTCCTTTCTATCAGTTTTGGATTTTGATAGGATATCACTTCTTTCTTGTTGCTCGGGAAATATCCAATACCTGTCAATTTTAGCATTAAGTGTCTCGATGCTGCTTGTAAAGGCTGGCCGTCGGAAAAACCTTCGTTTTGCAAACGAACAATTTTTTTTTTCCTCTGAGCGCCCAAAATTTTCAAACCTCAGCCGTTATATACTATCTGCAAAATTACTTAACCTTCAGTTCTTATGCTAAATTCGCTAATTTGGCTTTTCCCATGCTCAAAAAATAAAAATTCTCCCGATTTTTGATTTCAACGCTAGTTGCCAGTTTTCACCGCTAGGCGCGCTGCGCAACATGCCTGCTGCAGCTGCCTGCCTCCCGTGAGGAAAACCCCATTCGCTTTTGAGTACGCGACAGTGAAGGTCGAGTGCACGGCTTGGATTCCCTTAAAAATGGAGGACAAAGAAAGTCAAGACGTTGAAAGTGCGCTAATCGAAACAGGAGACGAAGAAGTCGATAATGTCAACGAATTATTGAGAGGAGGAAAGTATCCATCATGCACCTGCCAAAAGACGCCGAAAGACTTGCATCCGCTTTGTAGAAGGTGTCGACAGTGCAATTTTGTCGATAACATTTGTGATATTTGTGCACTGCACAAGGCCGAAACCGTGAAGAAAGTGCTCTACATGTGGAAGCATTCCGACCAGAAGAAGGCACAGCTTAAAAAGAAAGCAGAAAAACACAAGGCAAGCCTGGATGACCGTTTGGCAAGCATGAGCCGGGACCCGGATGCGCCGATTTCCATGAAAGACATGGTAAGCGTAAGTTCGGATACGACCGCAGATTTCGAAGGGCTCGAAGATAATGAAAAGTCAACTTATCCAGAAGGTTCCTTGGGCTCTATGCTAACGGCAGCTCGAGAGACGGCTCTTTCTGTAGTGGAAACTAAAACCAATAAATTGGAATTGAATGTCAGTACGAAGGTGATCGACCACGTGGACCTGAAACTTAGTGAAGTGCAGCAGTCGTTTCAAAGCCAATTAGCTGGATTAATGGCCAGTATGAACGTTCTGGTAGCGCAAAGTGCCCAACCTATTCAACCGTCAACTAATGACTGTAACGTAAGCATGGTAACCCTGAACAATGACTTATCTGTGCAATTGGAGGTGACCGATGTTAACGGGAAGCAAAGAACAAAGGGTTCGCCGCGCGGGAACACAAAGGGTTCGCCGGCGATCAGTGGAATGGCGCCAAAACAACAGAAACAAGATTCAAAAAAGCATCCGGCTGCTCAGAAAGACAACCAGCCTAGCAAGACTTCGTCAGGTAATTTGAGTAAGGAAAAAGGAATTGGAAAGCATTCCAAATTAGTGCCACCCCAGTCCGCTCCCGAGAAAAGGGTAGGCGGACAGGGAAGTGAGTCGAAAAGTGGCAAAAATGCCCTACCCGCACCCAAGAAAGGGGTAAGCGGGAGGGCTAGCGATGCGAACGCTTCGCTGAGAACTGGCGATCGGGCGTTGCGATCGATAAGTGACACGACAGGGGACTGCCAGACGGCCAGTTCGCCGGCGATCCGTCACGAACCGCCGAAGAGATCCGGTTCGCTGGCGACAAGCTCGTGCGGAGGCAGCGAACAGAGAAGCAGGTGGTTCGCTGGTGGGAAAGGAACAGCAACACAGAAGCAGATGCGGTTCGCCAGTTCGCCGGGATGAACAGACACGAGATTCGCCACCCCGGACCACGCATCGCAATCAAGGATTGCAAACGTCACCAGTGAGGGCAGTGGCACCCTTCTCGGAACACATTGATGAGGATGCACATTCGGAAGATAAGGAAGAGGATTATAGTGACGATGGGGTGAGATTGGGATATTTTCCAGAGAGACACGGAGACAACAACGGCGAGGAGTACGACGAACTCGACGGACAAGAATACGAGGAATACCACACTTACCAAAACAGAAAGAGGGCATGTGAACAGTCCCAAGAAACACCGGCTAAGCTCAGGAGAGTACAGTTTAACGAAGATTCTATCTTTATTGATAATAGATCCTTTGATGAAGAACAACAACACAAGGAAGAGCAATGGAGGAAGGAAATAGCAACGAAACCACGGATTCCCGAGTCAACGGACCACGACGACCCGTTCAAAGAGGGACCGGGGTTGATTAGCTGGAAAGCCTTCGCCGGTTTCACCCTTAAATATCTGAAAGAGACGCCCTTTTGTAAACAGGCGGCACCAGTGGAGGTTAATCCAGAGGACCCACCAATGGAGACCCTAGCTAACGCAGGCAGCACAAAGATGGCCCCCGTACGTTTACCACAGTCGGCTGTGGCGTTTCGACAACTTTTAAACAACGAATCTCTGACTAGGAAAGATTGCCAGCCAATTTCGGTCGCTAAACCTCTCCCGCCACACGACCCGAAATCAGCAAAGATGTTTTTTACGGCAACAGGAAAGGGGGCGCCCCCCCAAAAAACGTTATAAAACATTTCCCGAAGCAGAATACTTTACGGAACGGATGGACTTAGAACTAGACTCGACAATCAAAACACCAGCGTTTATCAAAACTCCAATGCAGCTGCACGACAACGACGAAGCACTGCTGAGGTGCAGCATAAGGGCCAACTCTCATGTGGAATTGGCATATTCTGCGTCGGTGGCAGCAATTAAGTCACTGGTTAACGAGCAACCCGAACTCAAGGATAATCAGACGATTAGGGAATGTCTCCACATCATGAAGAGGGCTTCGTCTTTCCAACAAGACAGTCTGAACTGGTCGTCAAGACTACTACTCAACTCGGTGTTTCGTAAGAGAGACGCCTTATTAGAATCGGCTTCCACGATTCCCACGGACGTCGCGGGACAATTAAGGCTCCTCCCGATCCACGGCGCAAAAGAAGTGTTTGACGGGAAATTGCTCACCTTAGCACCAGAACTAAGGGAGAAAACAAAACCGATTGGAACGTAAGCAGCGTCAATGAGGGGCTTTAGGGGCAGGGCGAGACCAATGATGAGGGCATTCGCCACATACCCGACTTATATCACAGGGTTAATGCAACAAGACGGCAGAAGCAAGGGAAACGTCAGGAATGACAAGAAAAACGACATGCAGCCATTTCGTGAAGGAGCCCCTTCCCAAACTAGGGGGAGGGGCGGGTACACCCCAAGAAGCAGAGGTCAAGGTAGAGGAAGAGGTCGTAGACCAGGAACTAGACATTCACATAGCGGAGAAGTTTTCCCCCATTCACCGATAGGTGGGGGGAAGACTGTCGAAACCCTTGGCCGACTGGGAACAAGTGACTTCAGACCAGTTCATCCTGGAGATATTGAAAAACGGCTACTACCCACCCTTTTCTTCACGACCAGCTCTGGCTTCCAAGCCACCACAGGAAACGAGACAGGAAGTACCTGGACTACAAGAAGAAATCAACAAGCTTTTGGAAAAAGGGGTGTTGGAACTGGTACCTCCGGGCACGAAAGGGTGCTGGAGTCCAGCTCGAGTGATCCCGAAGAAAGGGGGAGGAACGCGCTTAATCTTCAATCTGCGGAAGCTGAACAGCCATTTAAAGAAAGAACACTTCAAAATGGAAACGATTGGAAAGATTCGGGAAGCCTTGCAAGAAGGAGAATACACAGTGTCTGTGGACTTAAAAGATGCGTATCTCCGCGTACCACTACACAGGAAGGTGAGACACCTTTTCAGGCTGGTTCACAAAGGCATTTCATATCAATTTTTGACTCTGCCATTCGGACTGTCAACGGCACCGCAGGTGTTTACAAGGGTCTTGAAGCCAATTCTAGGGGTGCTCCATTGCGAAGGAGTGAGAGCGCATGCCTACCTAGACGATTGGCTTATACGATGCTCGTCACCAACCGTTCTACTCTCTCAACTGGACAGAAGCCTAAGGTTGTTCCAACGGCTAGGGTTAGGCATCAACTTTCTGAAGTCGCGGCTCACTCCCCTTCAGAAATTCACGTTCCTGGGAGTGGACTTCGATTTAAGCAAATGCATGATCGAAAAAACATTGAAGACCCTGAAACAAGTACAACGGAAGACAGCGATTTCAGCAAGAGATCTGGCGTCTGTAATAGGACTGCTAGACTCGATTACAACACTGGTACCCCGAGGACAGTGGCACGTAAAACCGATACACTGGTTCAGAAAAGAAGAGTGGAACCCACGAACTTCTTGGGCAGACATCATCAAGTTGGACAACATCCCAGACATGAGCTGGTGGAGGTGAAAGAAAAAGAAGACTGGGGAGTAGCAGGAACACCACTCTTTTTGGATATTGACAAAGCATCAGGGGAATTTATCAATAAACCAGTGACACCGTTCAAACTGGGTAATTGGATATGCCAGATTATCAAGAGAGCATATGAGACGAGCCCGGACCATGTTGATGTCCCTAAGGAGATAAGGGCACACGAATTGCGAGCCTTGTCAGCTTCATGGGCTTATGGTAAAGGCACACCGTTAGACGAGGTGGTAGCAGCTTGCAAGTGGAAAACCAAGAACACTTTTATTAAGCACTACCTCAGAGACGTAAGCAGAGAAAGTGGAGCAGAAATGGTGGACCAGAACGTAGTCACTAGTTCGAAGAAGAGCCAGTAGACAACGAATGAGGGCTCAATGGGAGGAAAAGCGGACATTTGACCAGTGCAAATCATGGGAAGATGTCCAAGTGGGTGAGAGACGGTGGACCTAGGTCTAGGAAGAACTAGGACACCGACACACGGAGAGAAGACATGGGCAATAAGGAGACAACACCAAGATCTGGAGGTGAGTGTTGTAAAGGCATTGGCCAAAAAAATCCAGATTGGTTAGGATACCCGGCACCAAAGATCAAAAACTCGGGGAAACCAATTTATTTTTCTCTCTTAGCGCCGTAGGCCTAAGTGCTTAATCCATTTTACTTCAAATCTTGTAACTCCCAGGAAAATGGACAGAAACGATCGCAGTCTTCACCTCTTAATAGCCACAGACTTTATCTCTATTCCTGTGAAAACAGAACTTCAAATTTCGTCCTCTACAAATAACTACAGCTATTTGAAAAACGCTCCAAACTGAGCGCACCGCACGCAATCGCCGATCGCCATTTCCCACAACAACAAACTTGTAAATTTGTAATTTATATTTTTCCAGGCATAAAGCCGACCAGTTTAGTGTTTGTTGTAGGAACCACATATATGTATTCACACTCTGCGTTTTTATTTTGAACTCAAATACTAGTCTTGGTTTGTTATGAAAACGTCGATTGCATTTTTATTCCATTACTTGCAGACGCAATAATGTTGTAAACCTAAAAAGAGTTATAGCATCTACAAACTAGCTGGTTTATTTTAATCCTTTACCTAGTGCTTATAAAAGCAATTTAGTAACGTAACTTCTTCCCACAAACTCTACCTTGTCCAAAAACGGCATTTTTTTTACTATTTTATTTTACCGGACATTTTCTCCAAAAAGTGTTTATCTTGTATTTATTTCAGAGCTCCGACCATGGCAACCTCAACCAGTTGTAATTAAAGCCTTTACTATCTACTATTGCACCAGAGCAGAAACCATCCTTCTATTAAACTTGAATGTTGATTTTAATAGCAAACTCCGTCCCCCCCCCCCCTCCTTCAATAGTGCGATGCCTAACGTCGTAGTTTTAAACATAGGCCTAATCACGTTGTTATGAGTTGAAAACTCACTTGCACATTCAAAGTCAGGCCTCTAAGTTTTCAAATCGGCAATTCCCTTTGTCAATTCGAATCCATCCAACCAAAACACTACTCCAATTCCGTCAGCCAGTCAGAGCGCTCCAGCTACCCCGGTCGTCCGCGCTGCCACTCCAACTTCCGGTGGTGACAGCTCGGCCGATCTAGGTCAGTCTCTCCTCCTCCAAGATGTCCGCCTCCTCTTCCCCGCACGCCCCCTCCGCAGCTATCCTCGGCGTCCGCGCCGACTTCCGGTAATCAGTATATAACCCCAGCTCCAGTCTCAATCGTGAGCACTGCTCAAAGATCTCAGAGGCTAGAGGTTGCTACGCCGGTCGGAGTGGAGATGTCCGCACGTGTCCGTTTGTTGCCATGCCGGGCAAGGTAGCAGTTCGTTGGTAACTAAGTTAATTTTTATTGAAAGTATTCTTTTAGACCTAAAATCTAAATTTATAGTTCTTAAATCTAAACTTAACCTCTTATGTGAGAATGATTGTGGATCAGTTAACCGCCATCGGCATTTCTGGCCTAGAACTACCACAACTTAAGGGTTTAAGGTCCCCTTCCTAAAAACCGGCTTTTTTCTTATTTATGTTGAACAAAGGTTCTTCTAAATACTCAAATGGTTCAAATCGTAGAGCTTAGACTTCTTTTAGGTTGTGTACCAGGTTTACCATAGTAAGTTTGATCTTCAGCATTGGCTTTAGAAACATAACTTGGGTAGTTTGATCTGCAGCATTGGCTGTAGAAACATAACTCGTGACTACTTTACTAGTGCAAACGTTGCATTCTGTAATTTAGAGAGTCCGGTGACTCAAACAACTTTTCTTCTCGAAATTTTGTAGTGTATGAACTTTTAATTTGTTCACTTCGTGCCGATTTTCATGTAAAATCTTCGTGTGCTTTATTTAAAGCTTTTTGAAATATTTTCTTTGTAACTAACTTAGTTTCAATGTAGTGTGAGAAGTTAAATATGTTTTAATAAAAAAACTTTCGTTGTTTTAAACAACCAGTTGACTTCGTTGAGATTTAATTGCATGAGTAAATAATCAAAAACCATTTTTATTTAACTCCCAGCCAGCAATTAAACACCCATCGTGGTGGCAGCAAATTAGTTAGTAGTTAGTTGTTGATATTCAAGTTATAGTTAGGACAAGGACGCTCCCCCCCTAACCGTGCAGTAGCCACTGCAGTGCTGTAAACTTCGTTAAAGTCCAACAGTCACGTATATATTAACAACATCATCGCCAGTACACCAGATTGTCGGTGCTGCCTGAAAAAGCACCTTCTTGAGACAGGTAGCGCCGCTACAAAACTGGTGGCAAGCGGTGGGATCACGAGGTGCTGTGCCACTCCAAACACACCTTCCCCCCTGCCATTCTACCATGCCAGTTTTCATCTTTAAGAAGAAGATGTCCGCAGTAAGTCACTAAACTGCAACCGAGATGCCAGTAACTAAAACAAAAAAGTTACAGCCAAAAGATGTCAGCCTAGACGACAACAACTAGGCCCACAGTTCCCGATCCGGCTGGAGACGGAAAGCAGCAACCCCCACTTCACTACAAGTAAACTGGGCTAACCTGCAGAAGGTTGAAGTAGACGTTCAACACCCCGGAGGATCCACCCTGACCACAAGGAAAGGACATGGAGCTCCAGAACCCCCACTAGTGTTCGACTTTCACCAAGAAGGGCGACAACCACAGCAGAGACGTTTTGTGTAAATCACCGGACGTTCCCGTGGCTCTACATCCAAGTCTACGATGGGAGGCTAGGACAGACAGACCACACAGCGATTGTGTATACAAAAAGGTTGGTGCACATAGGTTTGCTTTGGCCGCCAAGCCGAGTGTTTTGTTTCGTGTATTTTATGCATTTAATAATCCACCAGAGTGCTAGGGGTAAAGTGTATCTTGTGTTTAACCTGCGGGTTGTTTAGAGAAACGGTTAAATTCGTGCTCTAGTTCAAACTTAAAAGTGTAATTATTTTGCGGCTGCAATTTAATTTTTTTAATTCACGTAAAACTAGTTTCTGCTTGAATTAACGTTAACGCTTCCAACATGGAAGAAGTATTAGATAGTATCCCTAACAAGGACCTCAAGAAGGCCTGTTTGAATCTTGGCCTAACTGTAAGTGAAGTAAGGCAAGAGTCCGTTAAAATTCTCACGGATGCATACGAAGACGAGAAGGTTTCATTAACCGATGTTTCCGACGCTCTAGAGAGCGCCATTGAAAAGCGTAACACCGCGATTCAAACAAAAAAAGAATTAGCTCTTAAAGAGAACGAGTTGTTTCTTAAAGCTGAAGAGTTAAAACTTAAAGCTTTAGAGCTAGCAGAAGCCGATAAAGCTCGCGCTCATGCCGCAGTCGAAGCCGACAAAATTCGTGCACACGAATTAATGTTGAAAGATACGGGGGCTCAAACTAGCGACGCCGCTAGAGTCTTTGAAATCCGTAAAATCGAACGTGAACTAGAACTAGCCAATAAACAAATTGAGTTAGCAAAATTAAGAGTAGCTAGTGGTACTTCAAGTCCAGTATCAGATATGTCTAGTATTAATCCCGGACCTAGAGCCGGAAAGGTTTCCGATGCCGTACGACTAGTGAATAATTGGGGTCCGAACTCGGAAATTAACTCCTATTTAAAAATATTTGAGAAAACCATGGAAACTCAACGTATTTTAAAGTCAGAATGGGTAGTCGGTTTACAACCTTTACTTGGGGAAATTTTGGTTAAAGTTTGTGACCAAATGAGTGCTGTAGATATGCACGATTACGATCTAGTCAAAATTAAATTACTAGAAAGGTTTGTCCAGACTAAAGAGTCAGTACAGGCACAGTTTCGTAGTTTGGAAAAAAATCCCGAACAACTTTTCCACGAACATGCTTTCGATTTGGAAACATTATTTTCTCGATGGTTGTCCCTAGCTGGTGTTAACAAGGATTTTGACAAGTTAGCTAATTTAGTGTTGTTAGAACAATTTACTAAATCGTGCCCGGTAGTACTCCGGAAGTGGTTGCCCGACCGAATCAAAACGGGGACGCTGCAAGAGGCAGCTAATTTGTGTGATGAATTCACAACACGCAACAAGCAAATTTCTGCTGACGTTGCTTCCAAAACAGGTAAAGTGCAAACTGTCGCACAGCCAGGTGGACACGCTTCTAAAGCCCCATCTAACTTTCGTGGTGGTAACCGTAATCACCAACCCATAGCTAAACCGGCTGGTTCTATGGATGACAGACGGGAATCCCCAGTGGGAAATTCCTTCAGCAACAACAATGCTAGACATGCATTTGATCAGCCACGTCAACCTCGTGGAGAGGGCACGTGTTTTTTTTGTAAACGTCCCGGTCATATGATCCGAGATTGTAGGGCACGTGCAGCTCACATTGCTGCCAATCCAGAGTCAAAACCCGACTCTCAGTCTAGCTGTAATTTTATTCACAGTCAGCCTCCTGAACTTGTTTTGTCTAAACACATCCATGAGTGGAGTGTTAACGGTGCTAAATGTTTAGTGCTAAGAGACACTGGGTCAACCCACGATGTCATTTCCCGAAATTTGGTCAAACCTCATCAATTCACTGGTGAGTATACGCACTGTAGCAACGCTCTCACAGAGCAGACTACAGCTCACGCCATCGCAAAAATCGATGTGCAAACGCCCTTTGGGTCTTTATCTACAGAGGCCTTAGTCTCAGATCACATGGGAGATCATTTCCAGATGCTCCTTGGTATTCCTTCCCAGACTGTTCTGGAAGAACGGGGATTAAAACCGTTGCCCCCGTTTGCTAACGCAGTTACCCGTTCACAAACACGTAGTGAACAACAACTTCCGATTGTTAAACTTAATTATCGTGAAGCAGCATCCAGTAGTGATGACGGTACAGACAGTGAATCTGACCAGCGTGTGGTTACTCCACGAGCAGGAACAGATGGTTTTATCAATCCTAAGATAGGTAGTCTTGATTCTGCTATTTTAGGGCCCCAAACAGAGCAGTTTTCAAAACTGTTAAATATTGATAAACCCACGTTTGCCAAGTTACAACTTGAGTGTCCAACTTTAAGGCTATGTTGGAAAACTGCTGAACTCCCTGTCGAGCAGCAGGACGAAAACAAACAGTTTTTCGTTGATAAGGGATTGCTTTTTAGAAAGCCCTTTAGTACCTCCGGTAAGCCGTTAATAGAGAGACAGCTAGTGCTTCCGGAAGAGTGCCGAAATTTTGTCTTAGACACAGCGCATGCAAATGCATGGGCAGGCCATTTGGGTAGATCAAAAACAAAGGATCGTGTGTTGACAAATTTCTATTGGCCGCATTGTTTCACCGATATTGAACAATACGTGCAAACCTGTCTCACGTGCCAAAAGACTGGCAAAACGGGACACAAATTTGTTGCTCCCATGGTGCTCGTGCCCATGGATGGCGAGCCGTTCAACAGGTACATTATTGACATTGTTGGGCCCATCAAGCCTACTAGTAAGGCTGGGTATAAGTATATACTTTCATTGCTTGACCCTGCAACAAAATTCCCGGAAGCTGTTCCCCTTAAAGAGGCAAACAGCCAGAGTGTAGTGGATGCACTTTTGCAAATCTTTTCCCGACTAGGATATCCAGGAGAGCTCCAGTCCGACCTGGGCTCACCATTCGTCTCTGAACTCACCACGTTGTTTTTAGAGAAGTGTGGAATTAAATGTATCAATTCCAGCGTGAATCACCCCCAATCAAACAGCGTCGAACGCTTCCATCGCACACTAAAAGCTGTGTTGCGTGCAGTGTGCCATGAGCATCCTGAAGACTGGGAGAGGTGCTTGCCAGGAGCAATGTTTGCTCTTCGAACTGCTCCGCATGAGAGCACGGGCTTCACTCCAGCTGAGCTTGTTTACGGCCGCAACATCAAAGGCCCACTGGAGCTGGTTAAAAGCCAATGGATTGAGCCTGACGTTCATCCATCAGTTCTGGAATACATCTTGGACTTGCTCCAACGATTCAAGTATTCTCGTGAACTTGCACTTGAAAACATGACTAAAAGTCAGGTTAAAAATAAAACCTATTACGACGCAAAGGCAGTAGAACGTAAGTTCAAGGAAGGAGACAAGGTTCTGGTCCTTAAGCCTTCCAGGGCCAATAAATTAGATATTTATTGGGATGGCCCATGTGAAGTATTGAAACGATTGTCCGATACGAACTATCTTATCAAGAAGTCGTTTGGTGTTCATAAAGAAACCATTTATCATGTAAACCTCCTCAAACCATATCTGCCGAGAGAAGGAGCCACTAATTATTCTTTCTCTGACGAACGTGAGATGTCACCCCCCGACCATGTCTGGACAGGCCAGCCTGGTGATGGCCACCTTACCTCTAAGGAAGCCATGGGCCTCTTTAAAAAATTAGGCTCTCTAACCGAATTGCAGAAGAGTGAACTACTCGCTGTATTTGACCAAGTGGATGGAGTTTTCTCCACTTTGCCAGGTCGAACAGACCTTGTGACACATGACGTGGAACTTATTGACTCCAACATCAAACCCTGCAAATATTATCGCCATGCGAAATTTGAGAGGGATTTGATTGTTACCGAGATTCAACGAATGCTGGGTCTTGGCTTGATTGTTGAGACGGACTCTCCTCACGGGTCACCAATGATCATTGTTCAGAAGGAAGACGCTAGTCCTCGTCCGGTAGCTGACTACCGTGAGCTGAACAATAACACCGTAACGAAAGACTATCCAATCCCCAACATTGAGGAATGTATAGAGCGAGCAGCCAAATGGAAGTATATCTCCATTTTCGACCTGAACAGAGGCTTCTGGCAGGTTCGACTCACACCTCAGGCTTCTTTAGCAGCCACCATTACTACCCCCATTGGGAAGTACGCCCCTCTCATGATGAACATGGGAATGAAGAACGCCCCATTTTGTTTCCAAAAACTTATGGATGGCATCACACGTGGAATGGAGGAATTTGTTACCCCATTTCAAGACGACACCGCCGTTGGAGCCGAAACGTGGCA
>JAHWFP010200550.1:0-14758 GCA_023313725.1 Lithobius niger
TCAAAACTCACATTACAAAGATGCACTTTCATTCAAGTTAATAAGCTAAAAAATAAAATAACTATGTTGGAGGCCTGCTAATAACTGACTGCTCCAAGAAACATAAGACAAACTTTCATTGACACTGCATTATTATCAGTTACTGCATTGATTACTTTTTGGCTTAGCCATATTTTTTTCTTCTGGCAGACTAAGCTACGGATGCAAATTTCACAGCAGCTGAGCGACTTACAGAAAAAGATTTTGTGCCGGGACTATGTGCGTAAGGCTGTACCGATCAACATTTTTTCTGCCGAACAGATTCCGATCCAATCAGCTACAAATTGATTGGTGTACTGATCCGATTTAACCGAACCGATCGCTACAGATTTTTAACAATTTTTTTTTCTGGCTTACACAAACTTGTAGGCTAATGAAAATATTGGAATACATTTACTTTTACCCAAATAAAAGTAAAAATTTGTCTGTTATTAACTTTAACATTATTAGCACAATGGAAAACATGTAAGCCTATCCTAAATTAAAACAGAAGGTAACAAACATGTGGAGAAACAGAATTTATTTATTAAAAATACCGAAGCGGTTTTTACTCTGAAAGCTCATATCGAAAAGATGTCAGTCCTGAATTTAACGCACAATTTCAGAATACAGGAATCTCACCAAATTCTTGCGAATTTTCAACAGACAGTATTCGTCCGTCTTCGTCAGGCACTAAGAGAATTTGTAGAGGTTGTAACTACATCGTTTTGGAGATCGTGATTCGAAACCGGCGCTCGGCGTGGCCCACTGCGTGCGTCGGGCCTACTGGATGCTTCTGGCTCACTGGATGCGATGGGCCTACTACATGCAGCAGGTCCTCTCTCCCATCGGCTTGAGAGTCTCGCTGAAAAATCTTTTCTTAGTAGAAAGCTGATTCCCGGATTAGAAGCACCCTGTGTATTCATTAGAGTAGCTCCATTTTTTACATGGTGCCAGGGACTCTAGTCCTCTTAAATGACGATCATATGGGACGTTGGATTTTAGCAGTGTTGACGTTTTGCTCCAGCCAATCTCATGCTTCGTCACCATGTGATGGGATGCAATGCTGTTTCTTGTGTCTTTATTCTTCGTATCTGCCATGTGTTGTTTAACTCTCTTTCTAACTCCCACTCGCGTTTCTCTAATGTAAACAGCACTGCACTCATCACATGGGACTCTGTACACTCCTTCACGTGTATTTGGGATATTGGACAAAACACTCTGGTCCTCCTCGCACGTCACTTTAACCACGTCACTTTTTTCAGCAGCTCGTCTTTGATATTTCCCCCATTCTTCAGGAATGTTTCAAAACCTTTTTCTTTCAGCACTCTAGCCACTTTCTCGCTAATTCCCTTGAGATGGGTGAGACCCACCCTGACTGGCTTTCGGATTTCTTCTCTCTTCTCTCTCTCTCGCTGCTCATTGCGTGATCCTATCGCTCTCCGATTCATTTTGGACAAGAGTCCTGGGGGTATCTCAGTTTTATAAACCGACCCTTTGTTCTCTGAAGATGTGATCGCGCTAATTCAATGGTTGTGGAGTGACGCACTACTCTAAAGAATTCATTTTGAGCGATGGCCTTCAATTGTCCAACCGGGTGCCCCGACGTATACGAAATTCCTCTCTCCGTTGCCATGTCTTTTCTAAATGGCTGGTACTCCAGTTTTCCATCTTACTTTCGTGTCACCTTTACAGCCAGAAACGCCAACGAGTTATTTTTTTCTTCCTCCACCGTAAAAAGAAGATCTTCATTCCAGTTGTTGACCTTTTCGAGCACGATACTAAGTTGACTTTTTTCTTTTTTTCAAAATCGCCATGACGTCGTCGACAAAGCGCTTCCACAATCGTACTTCAGGGATGGATAGTCGCACGAAGGAGTCAAGATGTTGGAGCACAAGTTCCGCCACAATAGGGGAGCAAGAGTACCCCATCGGTGCCCCTCGTACTTGCCAGAATGTCTCCCCGTTGAACTCAACATAAATGCTGGACAAAACCACCTTTAACATCGCCCTGTCTTTTTGAAATTCATCTTTCTTTATTTTGCATTTTCTTGCGGAAATCCCTAGCATTTCAAGGATCATGCGATGTGAAAGACTTGGGAACAACTGTACGACATAGAACGACGCTATTATCTCGTCATCTTTCATTGTCACACCATCAAGCTCATTCAGCAAATCCTCTGTATTTGTTAGTCTGCTTTCTGATTTTACATACTTTTTAAGTCTACTCGCCACCACCAAATCTAAGCGTTGACATGGCCCTCCCTTTGCCGATGTAGTCAAGCGGAGGGGTCTCCCGTCTTTGTGAGTTTTAACCTGAGCGAAGATCTTAGGCAATCGCTGCGGTGGTTTTGGCATCAGGTCTTCGAGCTCATCCGACGTAAGATGACCTTCCTTGTAAAGTCGCTTCAGACTAAAAACCAGATCAATAAGAGGGCAATTCTGCAAATTATCTTCCGTCTTCTCATACATTCCAGAACTAACAATGTCCTCCCTAACAAGTCGGTCATGCTCACTCGTGTCTAAAACTATGGTCTTATTTGCTTTATCCGCTTTGCAGAAGGGTAGGTTAGGATTCCTACTAAGCTGCCTCAAAGCCCTCACTTGTTCAAGCGTAATGTTGGGTTTCACTTTCGGCGGTTTTGCCAACGCAATTTGCTGTAGTCTAAGCCTTGCTTCAGGGTCCCACGAAAATCCGTCCAACAAAAGCTGGATGTCGGTGACAACATTCGCGGGAATCAGCTTTCTCCTAAGAAAAGATTTTTCAGCGAGACTCTCAAGCCGATGGGAGAGAGGACCTGCTGCATGTAGTAGGCCCATCGCATCCAGTGAGCCAGAAGCATCCAGTAGGCCCGACGCACGCAGTGGGCCACGCCGAGCGCCGGTTTCGAATCACAATCTCCAAAACGATGTAGTTACAACCTCTACAAATTCTCTTAGTGCCTGACGAAGACGGACGAATACTGTCTGTTGAAAATCTGCAGGTTTTTGTTCGCCGAACCGATTTTAACCGATCAGCCCAAAATCTGTTCGGTACAGCCTTATGCATTAGCATCATTTTTGCCATCATGCACAGGACTAAAACCATTACAATCCACTGCTTGACATTGACAATGCCATCATCGAATGGGCTAAAACTTGTGGGGGAGGGGAGTGGGTGTTAGGTTGGGGAGACAAACAAGTGTGAGTCAGGTTGCGGCAACCTTACATTTTTCAGGCCATTTAGGAAAAGAAAACAGCTCCAAAGCTGAAACTTCCACTGCATTGCACTTAAAATCAGAGCACAATCCATTCGCTTCTAGTTAGTAAGGTTGCCAAAGTAAGGTCATTTTAGAACCAAGCATATCAAGTTGCCGGTTTGGCAAGATTATCTAAAACTGAAATTGCGAACTTCAGACAGATTTCTCCTCGCTATGCAGCTAGTGGCAACCAACATGCTGAGGGCAAGCTAAACATGATCCAGCTTTTTTCGATTTCTATCTCGGGGAGGGGGGGGGGGGCAAAACTATACAGAGGGGGTCAAGATAGCGGTAGGTGCTGGGTCATAAACAGTTGGTCATTTGGTGGTGAACCAATGAAGCTTCTTAGATTAAATGTTTGGGCATTGAACATAATTAACGATAATCAGCCAACAACTAAAGGGAAGCAGTTCCACATGTGGTTAAAACACAGCTTTTGCTTAAGCATTAAAATTAGTTGCGGAAAAGGAAAATCATTGGCTGTGCTTCCACTTGCTCTCAGCCAAAACTTGGGCATTTGGAAATTTGAACCTGGCAATGGTGGTAGGCTAGAGCATTTAAAGAATGGGACTTCGGCCACTGATTTGCACTTTTCAATAGCAAGTCAAATTTTTTTTTTTTACTGCCACGTGGAAAGAATTTTTTACTGTCAGGACTTGTGTTTGGATCCTGGTGACAGACTAACAGCACTTGTATTATTAAGTTCATGGGCCCGATGTCCCCACCGTGAGGGAAGTGATAAACCAGTGAGTTTCAATTTCTTCAGCTTAGGTGATCACATTAGCCGGGCACTGTCCATCATAGGTTTATAGAGTAACCTACTCACAAGCTAGGGAAACTAAAAGAAAGGAATAAAGAAACCCCCCCCCCCCCCCAATAGCTTTACCAGGCCACAGCAATCCTGTGAATGTCCCTGATAATAGTTGACTGTTAAACGTTATTCTTTATCGGGACTACAGCATTTTAACACAGAATCCCAGCACTGGGACTAGTGTGTTTGGGGTTGGGATAGCGATTTTTTTATAGGTTTAATTTAGTTATAAGAGTTCAAATTTAACCCACACTTCCAATCCCGTCATCAAGCAATAAATTAAAACGTGCGTACCGGCGAGAGGGGACTTAAAGAACCAGGATCTCGCTACCAGCGTTTTTCATTAATTTCACGCTATTAAGAGACATGAGAGTTGTCCAAACGTACGATCTAAAAACAAAAATTGGACGGTGGTGCAGCTCCATCCTAATACAAGTTTATCGTTTACGTTTACGATTTTTTCGTATGTACGTTACGTTAGAGCGGGGACATAGGCCAAACATTTTTTATAGGCTAGTTTAAATTTAAGGTTGTAAACATTAAAAAAATGTATCGTGACAAGACACGGTACGCCGTGCGTAAGTACTGATCAACAAAGTCAATAACTGGCCAACGTTTAATACATCATATATGTTACAATTTTAAGTTGGTTTCGTCCTTTTTTTTGGGGGGGGGAGGGCTTTCGTTCATTGTTATACTCTACGCAATACAAATAAGAACAAAAACAAAGTAATACAGCTGTATGAAGTAAGTACCAGCCGTGAATGGCGGCCGCAGTGTTGGAGTTTACGAGCCAAAAGCTTTGCATCGAACAGTAGTCTAACTCTAAGATCAGACATTATAACTCACTCTTAATTATTAAAAATAAATCCTCGCACATTACAATTCTTACCATCCTACTTCAACAACGACTTACCAACCTAAAAACACGTAAAACCGACGAACAACCGCCGCCAACGCTTACTGTTGGCTCTGCAACAACACAACATTAAAAATGGCGCGAAAAAAGGGAGCAGAAACGTCATACGCGTTGCATTAAAATAAAACCTTGTGCAAATCTCGCACGGTTTCTCGCGGTGCAGCTTAATACTAAGTGGGTCCACCCGGTCTACGTGTAATCGAAGCTCCCTGATACTAACCAACATAATAAAACACCCCAACATTCCAAGTTGAGCTTTCGCCGCCGTCTTGGAAAAATGGCCAAAAGTCACTTCCGGTTTAGCGTTTTCGTCCATTATGTCGTCTCCCGTTAACTTCATGACAAAAAATGCACAGGACCTAAGTTGTTGAGCATAAAATTTCCAAAGTTGTTGAGCGTAAAGTTGTTGAGCACGAAAGTCATTTCTAGAGTACATTTCCAAAAACCTATAGTTTTACGAGAAATTAATGGTTTAATTGTACACAGAAAAAATCGCATGTTAGCGTTTTTCTCTCATCACGGTTTTAAATTGTACACAGCAGCGTAGGGATTGGATTTACGTCAAATGTGCCCGAATAGGAATTGACGAAGAATAATATAGCTAACGAACGCCGCAAACCGCATCCATTTATCTTAACAAGTTGGCAAGTTATCGCGATTTCTGTATCTAATCGCATATACAATGAAACTCTTTATAAAAATAGATGATGGGCCTTCAGAGGTTTATAGTTCTAAACAATCATTTTGTATGCAATGTTGCGTGTAGCCTAAAAAACCAGCATTGTTATAACAGGTTTAGAAGAGGTATGGTCGTAACTATGATTTCCCGTCAACTCTTGTATCATTGGGTATAATGGCATAGTACTGTAGTTTTAAAACCATCCTGATTTGAATTTAAGTTTCTGGGGCCGATTGCCATGCTTTCTGGTTTTCAGCAAGTTACCGCTGCTAGAAAATCAACCATAGTGAATGACAGGCTTGGACTGACCATACAGCCATTGTACCATTGGCACAGGCGCCCTTGGTTATCACACAATTGGCGCCCCACGGGCAGCCTTCTGTTTTGTCTCTTTCTCCTTACTTGCATTTTCAACACTTTTGTTAAACTCCCCCACCCTAAAAAAAAAAACCTTGAAATATACGGTAATACATGTGTTATCAAAACAAGCAAAGGCTCCTGGGCTCTTCCTTGGACAATACTTGGGGAGCTTAGAGCGTTCTCTAGACCCGTCAGGTTTGAATTCCTGGTAAAATGCGTGGGGCCCCTGTCCCATCATTTCTCTAAATGGCACAGGCACCCTTTGCTACCCAGTCCGACTCTGGTGAATGAAGTCCAGCTTTGATGGCCAGCTTTAACTAACTAAATGTACTTATTTGGTGAGCAAATATGGCAAGCTGCCTTTTAGCTCCTTCAGCGGCTATGGGATGTATTCTGGACAATCTTTTGGCCCCGACGATGATCGGAGGTTTCCCAGGTCGAATCCCCGGGCTGGCACTTCCCTTTACCAGATTTCTTCTTCTCTAAAAAAAAAAAATCTGGTAATGTTCAAAATTGAGCCGGTTCAGCCATACAAGCATTAATTGCTTCGGCTGACATAAGGCTCGTCAAAATTTTTAAAAATAAAAAAAAACAAAAAAATCTTGCATTTCTTCCTTTAGTCCGGTCAATCATGGGTTTGACCTGAAAATTGTTACAATATTCCGTCACAACAGGTGTCAAAAATACGTTTTATAAAACATATCCGAAATGATACACTCTAGCCACGGGAACATTGCTTAAGCAAGTCTAATTCCGACTATTAAAGAGCTCGTAAGAGCATTTTAAAATCGAGCATTTTTAAAATTTGCGGCGTTCGTTAGCTATATTGATCTTCGTCAATTCCTATTCGGGCACATTTGACGTAAATCCATTCCCTATGCCGCTGTGTACAATTTTAATGGGTGTATGAGAGGTCATAGCTAACCTAAACAATTTTGGTTAGGAGTCGTGAAAAGAATAAGTCCACACCTTTTAGAATATCCTAAGCATGTCCATTTTGGGCTATTAGAGAACTACTATAACAACCAATTGAAAAAGGAGCATTCATAAGAAATGAGGGTGACATATTTGAAATATGATTTTGGGGTTGAATGGATGCTTTTATGTAAAAGATCTATATCACCTTTCCTGTTTGGAATTGTGTGCTGAATGGGTATTTTTTCACATATACTTTTGACTTGTTGATGGCAAAACCTTAAACCCGAGAATACGATTAGCTATTAGTGAAGACGACGACAGATGTATCACACACCAGAAATACACCAAAGAAAAAGTTATTTGCAAACCGACATGTGATTTGCAAGGACGAGTTGAAAAGGCAACAGAAACACCCAAATACTCATCCGAAGCACTGAGTGAGCATGCTTACGAGAAGTTTTGTTATCAGTACTGGTCGAGGGACGGTCGAAGTTGACTAGACTGAATTTAACAGAAGAACCCGATATTTTCTTCAAAGATCCCTTACGTAAAATAGGAGAAGCCAACTGAAGCAAATTGTGCCGAGTTCTGAATTCTCAAAAACGTCGTTACTTACAACGGTCTCCTCCAATCATTTGTTGTTTTAAGCATGTTTTCACTCATCTTTTTATGTGGTAGGGAGTTAGTGGTATCAATTTGGTATCCTTTCCATCGCATTGCTGCTTATATGTGACAATAAAGTTTATTATTATTATTATTATTCACACCTACCTTCAAGAAGACAATGTTATGTTAGATTAAAGTACACATCAAACAAAGTTTAGGTCTTTTTTGCTCATCTTCTTGCTAACTGCTTGTGGTCCAGCACTTAATGGGTTGGAAAAAAATCCCATAAAGATGAAACTTGGCACATATGTCCAGAAATACTCAATGAGTAATATACCGAAAGTCCCCTAAAATCCCACTACCAAATTCCTACCACCGGCCTACCACCGGCTACCAAATTCGTATTTTCTTAAATATCACACAAACTTTCACTCCAACCGTAAATTGTACAGAAAACGAAATTAAAGATAACGAAAATACCCATACAAAAGATCCTTAATGATGTTTTCACCAAGACCCACCGTAGTTTTTTGCAATCTACTGTTTTACTGAAAACATGTAATTCGGCAAATAGTAACAAATGTGAGAACAAAAAGAGACCAGAAAAATGTCCATCCTAAACTTTTAATCGACAAAGTAGTTGAAGGTTGGCTTAGTTTACATAATCATGAGATAAGTATCGTACGACAGTTACCAAGCGGGGCAAGTATTGTAGGTTATTGTATTCTTGTTCATATTGTTGTAGCAGACATTACGTTTGACGGCCAAATGAAAATGTAACTCCTAATTTTCAGATAAATTTTTAATGACTCATGTAGTCTACATCATCCGCTGTATGAAATTTTCGTGGAATTGTTGCAACCTGTGCCACGATATTGGTCACACACATTACTGCACTGCAGACTCTTTACACCCATAAGCACGCTCATAGTTAGGTTTGCAGTTGCTTGTGATGAGGTTGAGAAGTACATCAGGACCTTATGCATGGAGAGTTGTAACTGGTAGAAAAATATTGCCATGCAACTTGCAACCCTAAATATCAGGTAGTAATTCAGTCCAAGCCACTGTTGCTGGCACTGCTTCTCCTGCACTGATTATGGAATCAGCTGTGGCATTTTCCTGATTGACAACACTAACAAGTTGTTTCAAACCCTTCCGTTTCTGTAGAAGCTCGAGGCCCTTTTTTTTCTTTGACAAAAGACTGAAGATGTTGTCACACCCTGTCACTGCATGCAATTAGGGGAATAATACGTTATAGCAGACCAACACGGACGCACAAGATGGCTGCACCCATGAAAACCATAAATGCCTCCATTTCCCAAGCCGGTATTGTCATGATAACCGGAGGTGTAAGAGGAGGAGGAAACGCAGCCTTTTTGTTAGATGGATACCTCCATGTTAATCTTTAACTCGCTTTTTGAGGTTGAAGGAGTGATGGAAGAAAGAAAATGGTAGAGGTCGATTTCACTCAGATTTTACCCCCCTTTCATTTCGATCTCTGCAACTTTAGCCATAGGAGCATTAATTTAGGCTCCACGTAGACTAAGCGGTAAGTACTTAAGAAAAATGAACGATCCATGTTGGACTTGATCCAGAGGCCAATTTTGGATATTTGTTTTTTCTTTTAACCGAAAGGAATTGGTCGGAGGGCCCAGGCTCCGGTAACGAACTGTACGTGGCTTTCTTACCCTACTGGTGGTAAAATGGTAGGGTTTTAAAAGCCGAACGTTTCCTTTCCTACGGTTCATAGTGTGCATGTAGGACCGACATTAGCCAAGAGGTTGATTCATAAACATTACTAATACCGATTTTACCTGTGCACTCATTCATACATACACTTACAAATCTATATACACTGGATGGGGGTTTAGGATGGAAAGGAAATATAAGGTAAGGGAGAGGTAGGATAGGATTGGGTAAGGGTACGACCGACTTTCCAAAGTGATTCAGCCCATGCATCATTATCTGACAGGGCCTGTGAAATCCCCGATGGCATAGTCAGCCGCACCATGTAGAGAAGCGGGGGGAGGGTTTAGGATTAAACTTTCTTCTCTGCCAAACGACTCGCTTTCATTCTTTCAGCATTTCTTTTCCTACTCTCCCACTTTTCTTGCTCCGTCATTTGTGTCCATTTTGATTTCTTACTTTCAGCATTTCTTTTGCTACTCTCCTGCTTTTCTTGCTCCATCATTTGTGTTCGTTTTGATTTCTCTCTTTCATCGTTCGTCTTTCTCAACTCCCAACTTTTTGTCTTCCGTCATGGCTGCTTGTCTATGCCCTTTCTCTTTGACTCTACGCTTTTTTCTGCCGGGGGTAGTGTCTCGTACCGTTCGCACTCAGCATCTCTCTTGTTTTTCTTTGGTCCTCCCACGTGATCGGATTTTGCAGTCTTCTCTGTTGGTCTTTCATCAACTCGTATCTATGGGATGCTTTTGTTTCCTCCTCGGCCTTCTTAGCCATTTTGACTTCGGCTTGGGCTTAGAACCAGACAGCGATGTTCGCCATCTCCTCCTCTTCCTCATTGCTGACTCTATCTACGTCGGAGGTGAAGTCGTCCTTGTATTCCTGCCAGGTAACCGGAGTCGACGTGACCGATGGCCAGGGTTTTGATACCATCATCTAGGATGAATCTCTTATCGTCATATGGCTAGAGTGTTGATTTCGTAACTCTTACCCTAGACAATATATGGTCGCTGCAGAAAATCTTACCAGGTCCCCTTCGGTGCGGGCAAGGATGATTTCAGGGCAGACTCGGTCGTCGAACATCAAATGTTTCTTTACGAACCCTTTCTGTATACCCATAGCCTTCCTAATGGTTTCTTTTCTGTGTGCTCTTACATAGTACATTTTTTATCTTAAGCCAACAAACTCCAAGATGGGGACGCCGCACATTTCAACCTTCATTTTCCCCACGACCTGCTAGCTTGTGTTGGAGAAGAGCGGATGGTCCTGGGGAAAATTACTCGTGTCAAATCGGTCTTTGTCCCGGAGCATGTCGGAGTAAATATTTTCCGTTTCGATGCAGTAACAGACTATCCGTATCAGTAAACCACAGTTTGGCGAGATCTCCATACTTCAGTCGAATGAAATCGTAATGGAAGTCGTACATGGCGAGTTTACTCAGTTCTAGAATAGAAAATCTGGAATACATTGGAAGATCTCAGGTCACCCGTCGTTGTCGTAAGTTTACCTGAATGAGGTCATCATGAATAATCTTGAAAGAATCTGCATGGGGCAGGGATGTATATTTGATGCTACTCTTAGTGTTAGTACACAGCGTGACGCTAAGACGTTTTGATTTGTTCTCCATTGTCTTACCAAACACCGAGTTGTTAAGGTGGATTGCTACCTTTTATCAGTGTTGAAGATAATACACTCCTTCATCCAAGGTTTCTGTTTGAAGGCTAGGACTCTGCGGGAGGCGCTTAAGCACCAATCCATGTCGAATGTAGAAAGTTGATGTAGTGGACAACATAGTGTTTTTTGTGCAGTAGATTCGGTACGAGTTTATGTGTGGGCTTTATCTTATAACCTATATCATCCACTAATCGTTTGGTATGTGGCGAAACAAACTCCTCCGTCATCATCAATTTCTCAGGTGCTAACGGGTAATCATTGTGTTCGTCGTGTAAAGCTTTACGATATTCCAAGTCAACTTCGAGGATGTACCCTTCTTCGGCATTTTCGGCTATTCCTGTCAAATCGAACACCCTGATTTCAGCCTTCGTAAGATAACGAAACTTATCGTAAGGGAGAGCTTGGCACATGGCTAAACCGTACAGGTTATTCATGTCCCAATCCATGATGTATTGAGATGGTTTGTTGGGATCGAAGTCAGGCAGGTACTTGTTGTTTGCCATGGCAGACCTCTTCCCTATAAACGAAATTCCTCCTCGTATGTGGGAAGAGATAAAGTTATGTTTCCCTACATGAGTAAAGAGTTCCAGCTTGGGTTTTGTCTTCTTGAGAAGGGACGACCAGCTGTACCCCGGAGCAGAGAGGTAATAACAGGGGGTCTATCTCGTTGTTTACAATTCAGGTTTTCCCGAAGACTTCAAAAACGTCTGCTAGCAGGAGTACGTCCACCATCTGATATATTTCGTGATAAACAGCGAATTTCTTCTCCCTCATCTTGAGCCAAAGGTTTAACGCTCTCGTATACTCCTCACCCATCGGAGCTTTCTCAACCAGATGGGAGTAGAAGGCTTCTCTCGGTGGTAGAGAATCCTCGTCGTAGAAGGACCAGCTTTTTACATGTTCATAGGGATAGACACCCTTCTGTGTCAGGAGATTTAGAACGCTGGCCCGAGTTGTTCCTTCCTGGAACCAAGAAGCTTCCTGACTCGAGTCCATGGCCTCCTCGAGGATTGGGAAACTGGTCCCGGCATTCTTGTGGTTCTAGACTAGCATTGCGAGCGAATCATTCATGAACCCATAGCTGTCAATGAATCGAAGATCTATTTTCTTTGCCTTCTCCTATTTGAGCGAAATCGTCATGGACTTAAACCGTTCTGCGTTCTGATCGATCACCTCCACCTTTCCGGGGAACTTGTGCACACCACTCACCAGTAGGTGCATATCATAACTTTCTAGACCATGAAAGACGATGGTCCTTCCTATCTCCATTTTTCAATGGATTGGGACGAAAGGTTTTTGGCAGTAGCGACAGTTGTTATCGCAGTCGAAACTCTCTTGCTCGTCCGAGGGAGGACGAGAGGCTTTACATCTTTCAACAACTTGCTGTTATCCTTGGCCTCATCAACCAGACAGCTGTAGAACACTTCCATAACATCTTTTCCGATGTAGTATTTCCTATTGACAATTTCTCCTCCCGGTCCCACTACAACACACCCAAAACTACAGGGTACATGCTCAGTGATCTTGGAGGACGAGTTCGTAGAGGGATCGGGATGGACGGTATCAACTGGATGATTAAGGCATTCAAAGTCGGCATAGATGACTGGTGAAGGGGTTTTGTCGATTGTGAGATTTAAACTCGAGAAAGTTATGGCCAGGCTTCTTGAACTCTAGAGCTTAAGCGGGATTAACCTTGATGCACTCTTCTCGATGTTTGAAGAGCATTCACTCCTTGCCAAACCCGGCGAAACAATTTCTGCAGTAGAATTTTGAGTTTGAACCTGATCTGCAGTAGCGTAAGAGAGTTTTGAAGTCAATAATGCCCAGTAGTGGGTATTGATCATCTTCCTGTCTCTAATCTCGGGTGTTTCTTCATCTTCGTCAACAATGTCCGACGTTAACATTGGAAGGGCAATAAGTTGATCTAAAAAGTTCGAAGAGGGTGCAAAACCATAGTTATCTGTAAGATCAATGACATTGATGGAGAGGTCATTCGCTTTTTCGAAGTCTTTAATCTCATTAAATTTCAGCAGGTAGGTGAGCATTGATGTGTCGAGCATGCTCTCAATCTCCCAATAATCTTCAGGCTTAACGCTTCACAAGTCCAAACCCGATGATAGTACAGAGTAGACGAAACACTTCTCATCATTAAAATTTTGAACATTGATCACGGTTCCCTTCTTCTTACCGGAGAATTCTTCTGGAAGTGGGATGTATGTAGAGGCTCATATTGGTTGGTACCTCGCCATCCGCTACCACATTCCGCAAATATGTCGATGCTCCTCTGTATCTTTGTGTAGGCTTCGTCCAGCACACCATCTATGTCATTTGAACCATTAATCTCCAAGTAACTTGAGCAGAATCCATTCCTAATAACATCTGCATCACGAATCATCTCTACACCGTGGGAGATGTATACGTTACAGTTAATGAGCTGTTCGAGACAAATTGAAATCAAGTTGCCCAACGCAGGACGTGCAGCTAACATAAACACAATTGGATCCCTCACGTTGAATCCTTCTTCTCCATCAGACAAAACCTATTTGAACACACGATGGTCTAATGTTTCCATGCAGGAAAGGTGAGCGAGGGAGTTGCAACCAGTTGATCTACATAAATGGTCATCGAAGCAACCGCATTCTTCCCGTCGCTTTGGGTGTTGAGTACGGAAGTGGTTCCGCAGTTGGTCCTGAGTTGCACACACCGTGACATGTTTGTATCTAGAGAGCAAAGAACGAACGGTCAAGATCTTTATATACAGAAAAAATGTGTAAGATGATGGTGACGAATGTCAATTTTACTCCAACAACCTACGATAGTATGCCTTTTTTTCTTTTTTTTTCTTTTCTTGTTCTCCCAACAAATCTAAAGGTCTTTCACGATGCTAATAAAAGAGTAGTCAAGCACAGTCTCTCTCACTTTAAAACATAACAATAAAATGTACGAATATAGTTTCCTTCCATTTTCCACCTAAACACTGTGTCAATCAACTGTAATCAAAGGTCGTTTACCACACTTCAATTTTATTAATGGCAAGCGATAGTACGTCTTTTTTTTCTTTTCTTGTTTCCTCAACGTTTCATCTATCAAACAGCATCTCACTTAAAACTACAACAATAAAACGTAGTAACACTCGCAACTTCAAAAGGAATAATTGATCGTTGATTAAAAAAAATAGGAATAACGATGTGTTAAAGAGTCTCTTTAAATTGTGATTCTTCCAAGATAAGAACGGGTGGTTTAGCTAACTTCAACAAGCGAACAATCAAACGTTTTATGGTGTGAATATCAGGCCTTGGACTTAATTTCTTTTTGTTTCTTTTTGTCCTCAACATAAAAGCTTCTTTTATCAATCAGCTGTCAATGTGTTGCCTGCGAATGGCATCGCTCTCTTATATTATGTGGTCGGACCAGCCATTATATGGCGTGGGGGTGTTTCCATCCTTTACACGTTTTTAATAATGCATGCCGCACGATAGTTCATTACCTGACTTACCTCCGCCACGCAATGGACTAGGCCGTTGTGCCTCTTCCAAATTAATATAGTCCTAACAGACATGCCCAGACTTGCAAGAGTTCAGTTATTTATTATTAGTCTTTTCCGTTATTAATCGCATCTCCTTCTCCATCGAAACGAAAACCACTTTGACAGACTATGTATTTCTCAGTGTCAGTTTTGACTTCACCCTAGAAGTCGAACGTCAGTGACGTCGCCATAGTAAGCAATGCTTCTTTGTGAGAACAAAAGATCACATGAAATTTATTTTAGATGTAAAGGGTAGACAAACCCGAGGATTCGAACTAGACCTTATTAAAGCAATGAAAGTAGCTGTAAATATTAGTTTTTAAACA
>JAHWFP010200551.1:0-14707 GCA_023313725.1 Lithobius niger
TGCATCACAGTGGCCTGCGTGTGGCGACTGGGGCATTTCGAACTTCTCCAGTGGTCAGCCTCTATGCTGAGGCCTCGGAGCCACCTTTGGCCATTCGTCGGCGGAAGCTGGCCATTCAGTATGCTGTGCGTTTACGTGCTGTGGAATCCAGTCCTGCTTGGTCCATGGTTTTTGGGCCAGACTTGCGAGTCGGTAGACGCAGGGTGGGTAAGGGTGATTTCCGCGATAGGCTCCAGCAGTCCTGTCAGGAGATAGCCTTTGGTATGCCCAGCGTCTTGAGGCTGGGGGGGGGATGCCAGTGGCCCCTTGGCTTGTCCCAAGTGGCAGTATCATTTTCGCTCTGGCGTCCCTCCCGAAGGGTTCCACTCTGCCAGCAAGGTACTTGCAGGAGTTCCGGCGGCTGTGTTCTCAGTACGCCGGTTATCAGCGGCTGTTTACTGATGGGTCGAAGTCGGACGCTGGCGTGGCTTGTGCTTGTGTTTGTAAGGGAGTGACGGTAGCCCATCGCCTTCCATCAGGCTATTCTGTGTTTTCTGCAGAGCTTTTGGCTCTCGGTTTGGCGGTGGAATGGATCCTTGGCCTTCAGGGCACGCATTTCATTATCTTTAGTGATTCCATGAGTGCCCTGGAGTTCTTGGCGAATTACAATCCTCGGAACCCCTTGACACAACGTGTTCATGCTTTGCTTTCCCGCTTGCCTGGCCAGCGGAAAACCGTGATTTTCTGCTGGATCCCGGGCCATGTTGGGATAGCGGGGAATGAGCAAGCTGATTCTGCTGCGAAAGGGGCCCTTTCTGGCCCTCTCGGTAGGGATCTCGGCCTTTCCAACTCTGCGTCTGAGGTTACACGCTTTTTGGCAAACCTTGTGGGACAGGTAATAAATTACGGGCCATTACGGGCACTGTCGAGGAGTGGCACTCGGCGTGTCGCCGCAGTCGCCGTGAGGAGGTTGTGTTGGCCCGTTTGCTCATTGGTCACACCCGACTTACTCACTGTTTCGTTTTGCGGGGGGGTTGACCCTCCTGAATGTTATTGGTGTCGACGGCTACTTACGGTCCGGCACTTACTTGTTGATTGTCGCCATCTTGATGGTGTTCGTCGTCGTTTCCATCTTCCGCATGACATTGCGCGTCAGTTGGATGATAAGTCAGTCCTCCTGTCCGGTGTTTCTCAATTTTTGCTGGAGGTACAGATGTATGACAAGATTTAGATTAGGGGTTTGAATAACATCTCTGTAATGTGTGGTGCAGTGGCAATGCGGACCACTGCACTGTGACTGGGGTTGGCGCTAATGACCAAGTTGTCGACGTGCTATTAAGCTTCAATCCCCCCCCCCATGCCCCTTTCCTCTTGCTGGGCGACTTTAACAGCTACCATGTCCGGTGGGGACGACCTCATACTGATAATAAGGGGAGAATTCTTGAGGAGTGGATGCAGATTGGGTCTATTTGTGTCTTGAACGATGGTGCCATGACCCACTGCAATCTGGCCACAGGTAATTGGTCAGCGGTGGACTTGGCCTTTTGCTCGCTTGCTATCCTTGGTCACTTCACTTGGGCCGTCATTGCTGATCTGCATGGAAGTGATTACCTCCCCATTGTGTTGTCCATATCACAGGGGGGTTCTGTTGCTTCCAGGCCAGCCCAGTGGGCGCTGAAACGAGCTGAGTGGTTAGCCTTTGCTGAGTCTGCTGTTTTCCAGCATGCGGTGCAGGACTTTACTGATGTGGTCCTCGCTGCTGCTCATGCTTTTGTCCCGCGTACGTCTACACAGCCGAGACGGGTTACTGTTCCGTGGTGGACGCTGGCTTGCGGGCAGGCTATTCGGGCCCGCAGGCGAGCGTTGCGTGCTTTTACATTTAGCCCAACTACTGACAATTTTGTTGCCTTTAAGCGCTGTCGTGCCCGTGCCAGGTTTGTCATCCGCGAGGCTGGGCGTGTTTCGTGGTCGGCTTATGTTTCGCCGATCACGCGCTCCCCCCCCTCCCTTCTCAGCAGTGTGGAGGAATGTGCGCCAAATCTCGGGGAGGAACGTGCCTTCCCCGTTATTGCAGCTGAGGGTGGCGAATGCCGTGGTTTCCTCTTTGCTGTATATCGCCGACTGTCTTGCGTCTGCGTTTGCGCAGGTCTCGAGTGATAACCATTATGATCCTGGTTTCATCAGAATAAAGCGTAGTGAAGAGGCTCGCTCTCTTGATTTTCGCTCCGACGGGCTAGAGGAGTACAATTTACCATTCACCAGGCGGGAATTTGTTTCTGCTTTGTCCAAGTCGCATGACTCCGCCCCAGGCCCTGAGGTGAAGCAAACCTTATTTAAATAAACTTGATGCGCTCGCATGTTTTATGTGTACATAAAGTCGTGTTGTTCATAAAATCGTCATTTACAGGGTGGTCCACAAAAAACTGACGACCCAACATTTTTTAAGTCCAACTTTTCTAGTTGCCTCGGAACCAGGAGAGGACAGAAATCAAATCAATGGAATGGGAAGATTTCTGTCCTCTCCTGGGTCTGAGGGGTCCTAACTAAAAAAGTTGTACTTAGAAAATGTTGGGTCATTATTTTTTTGTTGACCACCCTGTACAATGACAATTCTTAAGAAAAAATAAAAGATTTACATTAAGAAGGTTGAGGAAACATCATCACCCCGCCATTTATAAAAAAACCAAGAGTACGGAAATAGAAAGTAAACAAAATAACAATTAGTTTTTGGATTTATGTAGGTTAGGATAAGTGTTTGTTTTTTCCATGTTGGAAAAACAATTCAGTGCAAAACACTGAAATTGTATAAACTTTTGGCAGATTTCAATCATTATCATCACTAATTTGGGACTATTTTTCTGTTGCATAAAATCTGCTCTGTTACTCTGTCATGTGCTAGCACGAGTCAATTGTTGTGACGTAATAACCGTCCTTCTGGGACCTTTCATGCCTACATGCGAGAAATAATGCAGGAATACTGAACTCTAGTCACGCACTAGAAAACTGGTGGTTTTGTAGGATTTTTGCAGTGGAATTTAGCCAAAATTCGCAGCCGAATAGGATAAAACCTCAGGGCATAATGGTATGTGCGATGTTCAGGCTATTCCCTTTTAATATCATAATTGGTCAGGTGTAAGCTCATATTACGGTACAACGATGCCCCGATTTTTTTTTCTTTGATAACGTCCATTTAATTTTAGTGCTGCAAATCTTGGCTAAGTTCCTACCCAAATACCGTCGAAAATAATTGGTTTTCTGACACTTAGAGGCCTTTGGTAGGCCTAGGAGCTGCTGTGGAAGTGGCTCCCCCTCCCCCCCTAATACCCATGGCGATTCCATTCGTGGAAACATAAATGGCCGTGCCGGTCCAATCCGAGGACCATAAAATGGTAGGTAATCCCTCTCAACACAAATCGAAAAAGGTGGAAGACTTTTTTGTGTAGTGGAATATGCAAATATGCATCCTCCACGTTGATCGATGTAGTGAAATCCGTCTTGAAGTGCTCTTGGGCAATGAACTGGTTCAGGTACCTCAGATTGAAAATGAGCCTTGATCCCCCATTTATCATGGGTATCACCTTTGCCGGACTGTACCACCTCAGATCAGTATCTGTTGTCCTCTGATTGCTCCTTTTTCCAGTATTTTTTTCTACTTCTTCGCTATAGTAGTCGGTTCCTCCTTTCTGAGTATCCAACCTGGAGGCCCCATTGACTTTTTTGGGAGGTTGTTGATCGGTGGATAGTACTCTACCCACGATCTCCAGAATGAACTTGTCGTCCATGATCCAACACCATTCCTCCCTCTGGCTTGATGGTCTGTCACCTACTTGCTGGTGTAGGGGACTGCCCTCCTTTGCTGAGATGTCATTGAAGCTGCGAGCCCCTCCTCCTCCCTCGGAAGTGGGGTGACTGTCAGAAGCGTGTGGCCCCAGTTCCTCTCTGCTGTGACGATCTTCTTCGTCCTGCTCCTGTTATTGGAGCGAATGGGTGTCCCACCCTCCGGCACTCCTTGGGGAGGTTTCTCCAAATATCTGATTTTTGCTGTATGTGGTATTAACCCTTGCTGCTTCGTAATCTTGCTACTGTTTGAAATAAAGTCGTAAATGCATGGCAGTCTGTTAGATCTTATTTAATACGCAACTCACTTAAGGGCCACAAACTGCGGAAGTACGGAAACATACTTCGCAGCTCCTTCCGCTCAAGTACACCTCTTACCTCATTCAGGTTAAATAAATTGCACGTTTACGTAATTTCAGTATTACCATTATCAGTCATTAGGTTTGAAAACTGGAACATCAGTGCCATCACCATCATTTGTATTAGTTTAGGGAGCCTTCCTGGGTATGGCATTATTATGGGTCTAAGTATTACTTTTCAGGTTTTTGTTTTGTGTTTCAAACCTTTTTACTTTTTTGAAAGTTAACACTCAATTTTTGCAGAAGGTCTTTGAAATCTGTATGGACTCCACCCACAATATTGTTTTTGTTAGGCTTCCTCGAAACAGTTTTGCCCTTTAGGCACTCGTGCAATTTTTTTGTTGCCGTTCTCCCCCATTTCTGATTGTTCGTAGTGCTTACCTTTCTTCTTTTTGACGTCGATTATTTTGACTTTTGACTGGAGTGCTTTGTTTGCTTCAGCTAGTGTTATGTCCATTCTCTCCAACTGTTGTGAACACAAAGCTACAATAGCCACAAAGCCCAAAAACTGGTGCAAGGTTCCTTTTTTCTTGCTCTAAGTCATCTATTACAGACTTGGCAATAATTTGCATTTGAGGTTTGTATTGGACTCCTGACGTTGCTACTACAGCTTCCATGTGTGGGATAATGACACCAAATTTATTTCTGATTAATGATAGCTGCTACAAGTGAATCTGCCATCTTGTTTCACATATCGATTTTAAATGATAGGTGTTTTCAATTATGAAATGACGGCAAAATGACAGTATTTTGCTGTAGCTAACTCATTTCTCTAAATAACTTGAGCTGCTTCAATAAACATTAGATACATTTTTAACCAGAGTTATAACACTTCTGGACAGTTGCATACTGTTTCAAGGATTCTTTTAACCGTGAGTCGAGCACATGATTGAATTTGAATGTTTACGTAATAAACATATGTAGGTGCGTCGACGTATAAGTCCATATGGACTGCCCTACAAGCTGTTGAGCAGACTGTGTGTTCATGGCAACGTCCTACACCATTGTGTACTTACAGACCAAGCGCATTGACTATCTTGTTAAATAAGTCATTTTTGGCATTCTCGGCAATGTAAAACACTAATGTGTTAAATGGGAAGTGCTTTTGATGGGTTCCTCCTAATGCAACACCATTCAGTTTTTTAAGTTAACATTCAAAAGCAAATTCAGTGAATTTAAGGGAGTGCTTTTGGCGTGGAAGTTTTCCAAAAAGACCTCCACAGATACTATCCAACCACCAGGAAGGTTTTCCACAAAGGTGTTGAACATCTTCAGCTACCAATCAATATACGTTAATAAATATATAGAGAATGGCTTCAACCCTTTTTCCAGCTTCTCATCATGATTTTAGAAGGTTTTCTGTAACAACATAATATTTGCCTTCTTTGCTCATTTGAATTATTTCCCAAAATCATTTTTCTGAGAGAATACCCAATACCCAATTTTAAAGAAAATTTCAAATCCCCATCAACGGGATAAGAAATGTTTTCTGAAAAAACAATACGGAATAACTTTTTCTTTTTTCACTAGTAGCACTGTCCTTTTTTCTCCAAGCTTTGTGTCTGTATAACTGGCTTGTTTGTATATTTTTTGATTGTGTATTAAGAAATTACTGTTAACACTGTTTTGTTTTTTCTTTAAAGTGGCTGAAAATTTGTAATTTCTTTTTTTTTTCTTTTTACAAAGTTTGTGGAAAATTTGCTGGTAGTTCTGGTGTAAATTCTGCGCACACTTTCACCACATACCCCAGGTTTCATCGTCATTTAATCATTAGTTTTGCTGCCAGTTCTTGGTAGTTGCTTCATTGTTTGCCACAATTTTCCAATGTTCTTTTAGTTGTCTCCTTCGGTTAGCGTGTGGACGAGTAGGACTGTGAATGTTATTATTATTTTTTTTTAAATTGTTGCCTGTTGGTGAAATTCTTTTAGTAGGTAAGAACTGGCCTATGCAGAATGATGGTCAGCAACATCTTTAAAATGTTTTGGCACAGATATGGAACCACGATATTCCATCTCACTGTCTCCACCGTGTTGTGTGTTTGAATGTACTACTTTAAGTTGTACTAGTTTAGTCACACACCTATTGTTCATTCTTTCAGCTAGTTGAAATGCAGCAAATAGAAGAAAATTACCTTCTGTCATTGGAAACAGAACTTGGGCCGCTGCCCATGTTTTAAGTAAGAGTTCTGTCTTGGGTGCATGCAAGGTTCTCTCTTGGTCTTGGGAATTACTGCCACACCAATTATGAGTAAAAACAAAACCTCGTCTGATGGTTATAATTTTACACATTACAACCTGAAAGAATGATAGCCTATCTCCCCCATCCTCCTACCCATTTGTGGCAACCCGGACCACTGCACTGTGACTGAGGTGGTGCTAATGACCTGGCTGCCGACGTGCCATTAAGCCTCAATCTCCCCACCCACCTTTTGTTAATTTAGCCTATATTATATTGTGATCAGCAAGTTAGGATGTAACACAAATCTGAACATCTTTTTTTTTTAACAGTGTGGTTAACATCTCTGTAATGTGTGGCGCAGTGGCATCCCAGGCCATTGCGCGGTGTGACTGGAGTTGATGCTAATGACCTAGTTTTCGACATACCGTTAAGCCTCAATCCCTCCCTTTCCTCCCTGTTCTGTCTGTCTCCATGACTGAAATGTAGTCGGTTATATTGTAGCGCCATTGATGAGCCTTCAGATAGCATTCCATATCCCCAATGTTGCATCATTTGGTAGAAAACTGTGTCCAGACCCTAGGATGTCATTGTTTGTAATTGTAGATGATTTAATAAATAAATGAAATAAAAATTTTGCCTTATTAACAGCAGGGTTCCTAGAAGGGCAAGCCACTTACACTGGACCCATATAAGTTTTTTCTTTATTCATTCTTTTGTCTCCATTTGACAAACTCTGGTCGTTTCAAAAAAGCCTGAAGACTTAACTTACCAAGGGTGGACCTGAAGTGTGCCGGGGAACGAGCCCTGACCGCTTCATCAGGAAGAGAGTTCCACGCAGATGTAACCCGAAGCGAAAAGAAGTGTTTTCGGCAGTCACAATTAGCCGACTGTACTGCCAGTTTAAATGAATGTCCGCGTGTAGTCAGGCACGGAGCAGGGTCGAAGAAGGGAATATCAACATTCAAAAAACCCCGAACGATTTTAAACGTCAAATATAAGTCTGCTTTAAGCCTGCGTAGTTCAAGGGACTCAAGTTTAGTTTTCTCCAACCTTTCTGCATAAGATAGATTTTTTAAGTTAAGTAAACTCTTTGTAAATTTGCGTTGAACGCGTTCTACCTTTTCAATATCTTCCAGAAGAGATGGGGACAAGGCTGGCAAACTCCAGCAATGGCCGAACAAACACCCTGTATACCCAAATCTTAATAGTATTATTGCCAGATGTGAAACACCTGTTTACCACTGCTAGACGGCGGAAGGCTCTCGCCACAATAAGGTCACAGTGTTTGGTTGACTTAAGGTCTGACGTTATGCAGACACCAAGGTCGTTAACCGAACGCACGTCTGGTATATGTAGATTACCAAGGTAGTATTTATGGCATGGATTTTTTTTCCCAACATGAAAAGCTAGTCACTTAGGAATAGCCAGTTGGAGCGGCCACTCTTCACTCCAATCGTGGATATAATTTAAATCACATGAGGTGGCTGGTGATTTGCAAGCATGTGTAGCAAAAGAAGTAGAAGAGTGCTTCGATTTTGTTCCCCGCATGAATCGTACCATAAAAACAAGCCGGTGACTGTACGAGCAATGAGCATAGTCACTTAGTGTACTTAAGAAGTCCCTCGACCAGCCCTGGGCCGTTGCTATATTCCCTAGTTTCTGGTCCCAATTGTTAAGTATGATTTTCTTGTACCCTGCACATACAAACCACAATTTCCAGTCAGGAAATGGTTACATAATTCATAATTAGTACATTTATTAGAGTAAAATTGTTTTGGATGTAACTATTATTTGACGTGCTGCATTTTTGAGGTCACCAACATTTGACCAGTGATAATTGGATGTTACCGTTATTTGACATGCCGACACCAGCATCGAATAATTTTCTTTTCCATAAAATTCTAGTAATAAACTATAACTCATGATGAATTTTCACAGAACAGCTGGTCGATAAATGAGCCAAAAAAATTAGGTTTGTGACATTATAAAATCACGTACACAATAGGAACAGCCGCACTTTCTCTTTTAAGCTAGGCCTACATATTTATTTCAACATATTCACACATTCGTCAGCTACATCCTGTTCAAGAACATAATAGTCTGATTTTTGAGTTCTGGCAGCCTGCATAAAACACACAGAAATTTCTTTTCCCAAAAGTTGTCAGGTGGCTTAGGTGTACTAAACATGTTAGTGCCAAGAGTTAGCTGCCTTTGGCCTCAAAAAGTTGAGATGGTGAGAACATCCTTGTCCATAGCTATATGTTTCTTCTATACAGCCAGGCCACAGATTGTTGTTGTAAACTACAACAACCCAAGTACCGAAAATCAATCAGCCGTTGTTAAGTGACTGGCCCAATCAATACTGTGCAGGCCATTCTGCTGTTGGAGGCAATGACATGACTCTCGGCACTTTAGTCACTACGAACGCATCCATCCGAAGCGCTTTTAATTGGTCATGTAAACGTAGTGAATTTCCCCATGATTGTTAAGCTCCCTGTCTGTTTGTGGAGGATGGGAGGGAGGGGGTAGTGTTAGTCAACTTGTTCCCGTAATTTGTTCAGGAGGAGAGGGTGCAATTAGTCCATTGGTATTCTTGTCATTCCTGAAACGGGGACAATTTTCTGTACCTTGTATGGAAGTGGTATTCTTGAGTAGTGGGATGCGTGTACTATCAGAGTCAATAGGCTAACGTCCTGTCGTTCAAACTCATTAAAGCTAACACTAAGACCGAACCTATTCACTATCTGGATTAACGTCTTTGGTCATGTCATTTTATTTTATAGTTTGTGATATCATTATCAATAGGGTATTTTTTCCTATATCAACCATGTACAAGTGTGTACAACACTTGCGCTTCAAGAATCGAAAGTGTAGAGAAAAAGGTTCCTATAACTGTCGTTTGAAGGTCCTAAAGGCATCTAGCCAGTTTCACAAGTATCGTAAACTGTTCCTTTTATGATGAAGTTTTATACTCAAGACATTCTTGCCGTAGCTGTTTGACACATTCCTTAACAACTGGGGTCTCCTTATCCTTTTCAAGGAATGCCATCTTGATGGTGTACGTCGTGGGGGGGGGATGAGGCTTAATGGCGCGTCGACAGCTTGGTCATTAGCGCCAACCTCAGTCACAGTGCAGTGGTCCGGGTTGCCACTGCACCACACATTACAGAGATATTATATTCAAACCCCTAATCTAAATCTTGTCATACATCTGTACCTCCTGCAAAAATTGAAAAACACCGGACAGGAGGACAGGCTTATCGCCCAATTGACGCACAATGTCATGCGGTAGATGGAAACGACGACGAAAACCATCAAGATGGCAACAATCAACAAGGAAGTGCCGGACCGTAAGTGGCCGCCGACACCAATCACATTCAGGAGGGTCAACCCCCCGCAAAAGGAAACAGTGAGTAATCGAGTGTGACCAATGCGCAAGTTGACCAAGTTGTCGACGCGCCATTAAGCCTCCCCCCCCCCCCCAATGCGCAAACGGGCCAACGCCACCTCCTCACGGCGACTGCGGCGACACGCCGAGTGCCATTCCTCAACAGTGCCTTTAATAGCCCGTAATTTATTGCCGTCCAGTCCATCCCACGAGGCTTGCCAAAAAGCGTGTAACCTTAGACGCAGAGTTGGAAAAGCGTCCAAGGGAACAAGGCTGAGATCCCTTCCGAGAGGGCCAGAAAGGGCCCCCTTTGCTGCAGAATCCGCTTGCTCATTTCCACCTATCCCAACATGGCCCGGGATCCAGCAGAAAAGCACGGTTCGTCAACGTTTCCATCTTCCGCATGACATTGTGCGTCAATTGGGCGATAAGTCTGTCCTCCTGTCCGGTGTTTTTCAATTTTTGCAGAAGGTACAGATGTATGACAAGATTTAGATTAGGGGTTTGAATAATATCTCTGTAATGTGTGGTGCAGTGGCAACCGGACCACTGCACTGTGACTGAGGTTGGCGCTAATAACCAAGCTGTCGACGCGCCATTAAGCCTCAACCCCCCCCCCCCCCTTATCCTTTTCACCAGAACAACTGTAGTAACGTTTATGGATAGAACTATTTGTGAAACTGTCTTCTTTCTTGCGTAAATGAAACTTATAGATGAACCAAAATGTTCAATCAGCATTGTTTTCATCAGGCATGATTTGAAACATAGTTATCTCAAGAATCATATTCTTCATCTTTTGTCTCAGGTAAGATATGCTATAGCTGTTGTTTCAAGTTGCAACGTGTTCTTGAATCCAGTTTTAATACTTTTATCAGTGATATACATCTTTGGTTCATTATCTGCTTTGAAATTCACTAGGGGGGGGATTGAGGCTTAATGGCGCGTCGACAACTTGGTCATTAGCGCCAACCTCAGTCACAGTGCAGTGGTCCGGGTTGCCACTGCACCACACATTACAGAGATGTTATTCAAACCCCTAATCTAAATCTTGTCATACATCTGTACCTCCTGCAAAAATTGAAAAACACCGGACAGGAGGACAGACTTATCGCCCAATTGACGCGCAATGTCATGCGGAAGATGGAACCGACGACCAACACCATCAAGATGGCGACAATCAACAAGTAAGTGCCGGACCGTAAGTGGCCGCCGACACCAAGAACATTCAGGAGGGTCAACCCCCCGCAAAAGGAAACAGTGAGTAAGCCGGGTGTGACCAATCCGCAAACGGGCCAACACAACCTCCTCACGGCGACTACGGCGACACGCCGAGTGCCACTCCTCGACAGTGCCTTTAATGGTCCGTAACTTATTACCGTCTTGTCTGTCCCACAAGGTTTGCCAAAAAGCGTGTAACCTCAGACGCAGAGTTGGAAAGGCATCTGAGGGAACAAGGCTGAGATCACTACCGAGAGGGCCAGAAAGGGCCCCTTTCGCAGCAGAAACAGCTTGTTCATTCCCTGCTATCCCAACATGGCCCGGGATCCAGCAGAAAAGCACGGTTTTCCGCTGGCCAGGCAAGCGGGAAAGCAAAGCTTGGACACGTTGTGTCAAGGGGTTCCGAGGATTGTAATTCGCCAAGGACTCCAGGGCACTCATGGAATCACTAAAGACAATGAAATGCGTGCCCAATTCACTAGGTACCTGTTCATGTACTTCTTATGAGACATATTGTCATCAAAGATGGAGGTTTCCTCTAGTAGGTAGTGGATCGCACAAAAACAGCATCTTGAAAGTATCGAGTAGCATCTAATGCCTTGCGCATGTACACTCCTTGCGTAATGTGTATGATAGTATGCTTATACCACCTTCTTCATTTTCACACCAAAATGTGAAGTTTCAATTGTCGATCACTTCGTGGTATACATTTCCCATATTGTATTATGCTTATTGCATATATTGCTTTATCAGACTCGCTAGAAGATTTGAATTCTGTAGTTATGTTTCATCAAATCTAAGAATCTGAAATTTTTGTGTGTATTCTTCTGAGGTAATAACAGCTGCCTTCTGATCAAGTTTCTGTCTACGAGATGCAGTTTTGGTAGGCTTAGTCACACTTGCTTTAGATGAAATTTATCCAACAGTAGGTCTTCGAAGCTTTGTATCCTGGTACTTCTTCTTGGTGTGCTTGCACTGTTCTTAGTAGAAGCATAGCGATAGAGGTGATCGAGTGTTATTGGAAGATTCTTGTGCTGCAGGTTGGGCTTGATTCGCCATTGTAAGGAACAGTTGCTCGTGACGTGGACGAGATTTGTACAGATGCTGATGCAAGGATGGTGGATAAAACTGAATTTTTTTCAGGTGCAGGACCTGTATGACTAATTTAGGCGAGAGGTTGAATATTTGGAGGGATCTTGAGGAAATATTCCTGTGTTTTTAAAACCTGACACAATGTTCTCTTTTGAAAGACCATACCTGATCTGTCCAAGTATATTACTAAAGTCTGCTTTTGTCATTTTTCCCACTCTTGTCAAGTGGCTGACCAGTAGGTCTGTTGTGTGAGGGGGAAGTTTCAGCATGGTGATACTGTTGTTACTGGCCATTTCTATGGTCTTCACATCCAGTCTGGATAGGTATCCTTTAAACAAGAGTAGTAATGGCTTAACCTTCATAGTATTAACAAAGATGTGGAACCATTCCTAGAATATGGTAGACGCCATCCAACTCTAGGAGACACGTCAAAAAACGTTCCCTTGAACATACCTTTCAGCTTCACCGCCTTTCTATGATGCCCAGAAATTCGAGGTCTCAAAGTGCATCAGAGGTGGTAAGGAATATCCACTAGCACTTACGTAACCCAGAACAGTAGTATTCCCACGTCCGCTTCCTTGCTCGCGTTGCTCTGTGAACAATTTGTCCTTTTCTGGCAACAGCCTTAATTTTTGAAGGATCAGAGGGAAAACCTGTTTCGTCAAGGTTGTTGACACATACTGGGCGATGGGAAATTCCCAATCTTTCCATTTCAGAATGGCATAGATCGTTGAATTCGTGTAGATTGAATGGATTACTTGAAAGGTGCTTACACCGTTCGAGTACTTCTGATTTTTTACAGTTAGCCTAGTTTATGACTCTGATCTAGATTTGGGGTTTGTTTAACATCTCTGTAATGAGTGGAGCAGTGGCGACCCAGACCACTGCACCGTGACTGAGGTTGGCGCTAATGACGTGGCTGTCGACGCGCCATTAAGCCTCATCCCCCTTTCATGAACTGATAAAACCATTCGTCTCCTGGTCAGTTGGTCTTTTAGTGGTGTTTAATTTTATGCCCAGTGGTATAATAACATATGAGGGTTAGCACTTCCGCCTTTGTTAAGTCCAAATACCCATTTTGCTATTTAGTTTTAGGCATTCCAAAAGTTCCTGCTCCTCAGCATATGGTATTGCAGTTTTTCGACCTGCTATTTCAGTATGTTTACTTTTAAGGCGATTGAAAAAGTACCTTTTTTGATGCCCCACTTCTTTGCCACTGCCCTCACACTAATTTCTTCATTTCAGTCATTTGCTTCACTAATTTCACGCACGGCATTGTTCATGGATTCGCCATTGTAGGGGTTTTCCTTGCGATGTATTTGCGTGGCATTTTTAGGTGCAATTTACATGTCAGTTGAGGTCACTAAGCTATCTGGGGAAAAAAGTGCCTGAATTAGCCAATAACTACCCGAAAAGCCTGTCCAATAATTACCCTAAGCGTTGCATAATTATCCAGCAAATCAAAATGCATGTCAAATGCTTACTATTCATTCTACATTGGGAGATACATGGCAGAAGCATTCTTTATATGTCTATCTAAGACCAGAAATTACATAAATTCAGATATCGATTTCTTAAGCCCATTCTGGATTACAAATAATTTTTTGGTGGAAAATGTGCAAACTTCTTCCCAAAAAAATGTGATACAACATTGCCAAAGATGCATTTTGGTAGGTTAGAATTAACAAATTATTGTTTAATTTGGTTTTTGGTCACTGCAACAATTACCCCATATAATTACCCCGGGCCACCCAATCAATTGCCATTTTAAATGTTAAATGTTAATGTTAATAATGTTGTTAAATGTTAATTAATTTTATATCAGCTAGTTGAAATACAGTACAATACAAGCGAATATAGACACATATAAAACCAAATTTACCTATCGTCAATGGAAGCAGAACTTTGGCATTGCTGATGTTTTCAGTCGTGGCCTGTGTCCCTGTCTCAGGTGATTACTGCCACACCAAGTATGTGTAAAATGAAACCTTGTGTAATGAGTATCATCAGGAAAAATTTTAACTACAAATCAAAATACGTTGCATTACATTCATAATGGTGTATTGATTCGAATAATAAAAAGTTCAAATGTAACGGGTGCATAGATTAAAATATAGGCCTGTTCAATTACATTTATATTCTGAGGCTAGATCCTCACACAATGATAAAAGGAAATATTTAGTTTTTGGCACTTTTTCACCAGATTAAAAAAATAACTCGCAATTAATGGTTGGTTAGGTCAGAGTTATAATTATTTTAGTGCTTTGAACATGTGAACACTTAAATTGTTTTTTTTTTATGGAACATTTTTCCAACAGCAATTATTTTACATGAAATGAGAAAAATTCAGCTACACCCTATAAGTTGCTGAAAGTAAACACTTTATGGGTAATTTTTTTTCTCTTATTTTGTTCAACAAAAGTGACCAGTAAGGACCAGACAACATGCTTTGCGGCCTTATACACAAAGTTTAACTCACTCGTCATTAGGTCAATCTGCTACAAAACTTGCTGGTGCTCATGCAAGCATTATGCTACTTAAAACGTAAAGATTAATGCGAATAAAAATAATCATTTTTTTAAATTTAGGTGTTTTGTTCAGTAGGCCTACTACTTGCCATTATTGACGGAAAACTACACTATCTCAAAGTTCATCA
>JAHWFP010200556.1:0-17130 GCA_023313725.1 Lithobius niger
TGAAATTGATGGCTGCCATTGTGGAGCACACAAGTGACGACTCCACAGTATTACTTGCCACTTATGCAAAATGTTTGAATCAGTTTTAGCAGATCATATAACTAAATTTTTGACTAACCAAAACCTCATCTGTCCAAACCAATATGGTTTTAGATCAAATTTCTCCACAACCACAAACCTTTTAGCCTTTTATAACAGCATTTTTCTCGCACTTGACAACAATGCTCCTGTTGATGCAATATATCTTGATTGCATGAAAGCATTTGATAAAGTTAAGCATAGTTTATTAATCCACTCCTTCAAAATGTATGGAATCGCTGGACCAATCCTAAATTGGATAAAAAAAATGGCTTCGCAACCGTACACAACAAGTACTCGTTTTGGGCTCCTATTCAGACATTTCTCCAGTGCCTAGTGGCGTAATTCAAGGTTCGGTTTTAGGACTACTTTTGTTCTTAATTTTTTTTAACAGTTTTGGTTTTGATCCCACTAATTCCACTTCCAAATTTGCTGATGATACCAAATCCAAACATAAAATTGTTTGTTTAAATGATTCAACAGCATATAAACAATCTCTTTTTTTGGTCCCAGCAGTGGCAACTTCCCATACACCCTCAAAAAACTGGAGTTATCCATTTCGGGTTTAATAATCCAAACTATACGTACCACTGGGGCTACGACCCCCTCCCCATTCTCCAAGAAGTCACGGACCTTGGCATTACCATAAAAAATGACAAGATTTAGATTAGGGGTTTGAATGATATTTCTGTAATGTGTGGTGCAGTGGCAACCCGGACCACTGCACTGTGACTGAGGTTGGCGCTAATGACCAAGCTGTCGACGCGCCATTAAGCCTCATCTCCCCCCCCATAAAAAATGACCTTAAATTTCACAAACATATTGGCAACATAGTACAAAAAGCAACTGCTGTCGTCTTCATGATAAACCGCACCATTACCTCCAGAAACCCCAATATCTACCTAAAATTATTTCTAACCCTCGTCCGCCCCATTCTCGAATACACATCCGAACTTTGGTTTCCAATACTCGTCAAACGGCACTGGAAAAGGTACAACGCAGGGTAACTAAAAATATTGAGGGGTGCCGATACTTGTCCTACTCGGTGCGGCTTCTACGTCTGGACTTAGACTCCCTGTGGTGGCGTCTAATGCGTGGAAACCTACTTACACTCTTTAAAATCCTAACTTCCAATTTTGGTTGCCCAGATACTGCAGCTCTTTTCACTAGGTACCATATAACATCCACAAGAGGCCACTCACTTAAATTAACTAAACCCACTATCAATAAAAATCAAGCAAAAGGTTTCTTTTCTGTCCGCCTTATCTCTCACTGGAACGCTCTATCAGAATTCGTTGTGGCTGCCCCGAGCCCAAATACCTTCAAAAATAGACTGGATAATTTTGTTGCCGCAAATACCACTTGGCGATTTTCCTATGCAGGTGGTTCATAAATCAAGGTGTCTTCTACTCCCCCCCCCCCTTTTCTTTCTGGGTGCTTTTTCTTAAATTTGATGTTGAGCTTAAGTTTCTCTGGTGTTTTTTTTGCCATTATTAATGAAATTTCGTTGGTTATTCTTCCCCATCCCCCCCCCCTTCCGGTGTTTTTTTTGCCATTATTAATGAAATTTTGTCGGTTACTATTCCCCATCCGATTTGGTCTTACCCATCAAAAATTATACTATGCCAAATTCACTTATATATATTTAAGTATTGATATATCAATTGTTAATATTAGCCTATGTATCTTGTTAATATTTCCATAGTCTTTTATTTCAGAATATTTATATTGCAATTGTTGGTATGCGAACTTCTTTTCAAATGTAATTCTGAATGTTTTTTGTACAATTCTTGTAACATGTTTATAAGTTTATTTAATTATTTATTATTTGCATGTACAATATTTTTCTAAACAACTTTGCTACGAAGCCTGTACGGCGCTGTAGTGCATTTTTGAAATAAAGTAAAGTAAAGTAAAGTTGTTAGCCTATAGCATAAAACAAGAAAACAAGTCTTTTATCTAATTTTCAGGTGAGAAGAAGTGTTCAGCCCTGTTTTGTGCAAAGACTGGTGGCTACTGATGCCAAATCAACCCAGTGGGTCGGAATAGACCAGAATATCACGAGTAAGGCTGTACCGAACCGATCTGCGCCGATTTTGTGCTGATCAGTAAAAATCGGTTCGGTGAACAAAAACCTACAGATTTCGATTTTTGCCAGGCCCTGGCTAGACCAAATACGACCAACTCTTACAAGTCAGTTAGGCCTACACGAACGCACACAACAGCTGTCAATGTCACATTCCTTAATCCTTTTGGATCCAAAAGGTCGTCGCTTTGAAACCGTGCCTAAAAAGCCCGACAAACGATATACGGTATGTAGTCTTCTCAGTTCAAACATAGCCCCGTTGCAAATAAAAACTTCCAATTGCGTACAACGGCGGTTGAATTCAGATTGAATTAGATATTTTCGAACGCATATTTTGGGTTTATTTAATGCAATATCATCTTTTCATTACCTTAATTGATGTTTGTGTTGGTAATGTAGTCAAAATTGACATGAAAATGCTTTTGTTTGCTGAAAATAATGCTTGGTTGAAGCTGTCGTAACTTCTATTTCTCGAATAAACTGCTCCATTTCAAGGTCAGTTTTGAAACGCATTCAGTATCACCACACATCGCATTGGGGCCAAATCTCTAGTGACGTTACGGGAAGCGAGTCAAGGTCACAGCGGTTGGAGCTAGTACGAGCACGTCTTTTGCGGGCAGCTGGCGACGCAATGGCGGCCAAAAACCGATCGCTTTAAACGATGATGAATATTGACAAGCATTTATAGGGTTGAGAAAGTAAAACAACTTTAAACTAGTTGTGCGGTATTAAAAACATAAAAAAAAAAGATTTTGGATACTGAAATGGAAAACTAACCAGTGAATGTTATCATTTTGCAACGTCCGTCTTGTGTGCTCTGATTTGATCGTTCGTGGCACGTGACCCTTTAAGGCGTTTGTCCAGTTTTCAAGTGACGTCACATGAAGCGAGTCGGGCTCCTCTTCGTGGTTGCATGCGTCCCTTGTGAACGACCGGCTACGGGCACACAACTTTTTCCCGCCTGTACACAGAAATAGTTGATGTCATCAGTTTGTGTCGTCGGCAGTCGGCACGTGTTTCTTCATGGTGTAGCACTAAAACCGCTTCTCGACATGGCTGTGGTATCACATAGTCGACCGAAAGTATCGTCAGTGTGGTTATATTTTGAAGAGGTTAACTCGGAAGCACCTGGGAATAACAAGGCGAAGTGTGTGTTGTGCAAACAGCTTGTTACCAGAGGCAATGCATTGCCAAAAACCTTTGGTACAACGAATTTACGACGTCACTTGGATAAATATCATCTGAAGGAAGCTGCCAAACTTTCACAAAAAGACTACGGGTTTGTCACGGCAAGGAACTCCGTCATTTACTATAAAAGATGCATTTTCACAACAGGGTGCTTATCCAGTAACACACGCTCGACACAAGGTGTTGACAAAACTTATCATACAGATGATATGTGAAGATTGTCTACCTTTCAGCATTGTAGAAAACAGCGGTTTTAGAAAACTTTTGAAAGGAGCTGACCAGCGATACGAGATACCCTCCCGTAAACACTTTCAACAGTGGAGTTAGAAAGGCCATACACAGAATATTGTAACCTTGTCCGTCAAGTTATCAACCGTATTATTAAAGTGCCGAATTCAATCGCATTCACAAGTGATGTTTGCATATCCCGTACTACTGAATCCTACCAAAGCCTCACTGCTCATTTTTTTAGACGAGAATTTCGAATGACGTTGTTGGATGTTGGACACTGCTCTCCTAACAACAAAACACACTGGAGCCCACATTTTGGCTACAACAACCAAAGCTCTTGAAAACTGGGAAATTAAAGAACACCATATCGTGACATTCAGAAGAGACAATGGAAAAAATATGGTGAGTGCCTACAACCTAGGAAAATTGCCATCTTTGAGTTGTGTGGATCACACGTTAGAATTAGCTGTCCATGAAGGTCTTGATAGCAGCGACTATTTAGGTTCCTTGCTAACAGAACGTAGAAAAGTAGTTGGCCATTTTAAATGCTCTTTCTCAAGCTACCAGGTTCTCAAAACGTACCAAAATCAGCACGGGGTAAAACAATTAAAACTTGTGCAGGAATGCAGCACGTGTGGTGGCTTGTCGCCACTTGTGTGCAAGCCACACTGGGAGGGTAGCTTCCTCAAATGTTAACCTTCACAGCTGACCTTAACACCTCCCACAGTTGCCATAGTATATCCATGCATGTCGCACCATACATATCATGTGACCCAATGTCACATGACATTTGCTATATAAAGAATTGTATTCAAGTTAATAAACGTTCATTGCCAGTTTTAGTCTGTCCTTTCAATCCGTGTGAACATCATGTCTAATTAGAACCCACGGTTCCAGTGGGAACATTACAGTTGGCGACGAGGAAGTGGGTGCCATTCTTTCTATGGCTATCTAGGAGTAGACATGTTACATTTAATTTAAAATTTAGGCTACTGCAGTGTACCTCAGGTGTGCTCCAACTTGCGGTAAGTTAAAAAATTTTCATTTTTTGGCAGAAATGATTAGTTTTAGTAGTCCTAATATGTTTAAATTTTTCCAATTCAACTGGGTTGTTGAACTTATTTGGTACTATTTGATTAGTGTAAAAATTGTATCTTCTGCCAGAACCGAGGGAGGCAAGTGAATTCTTAAAGGATAATTTTACCAAGGTTGTGTCCTGTGCGACGCATAGGCGTGTCACACTGATAGCACTATAATCAGAAGCGCACGTTAAAAATGCAACTAAATTACCCCTCGAGAATTCATTATTGTCGTGCCTTTACTCGGGCTGGTTTGTGCCGGTGTAGTTTTTCCACCGTAGTAGTTTTTCTTTCAGCAGAAAACGAGTGAGGACCAGTTAGTGCCGTTGTTTAGGCCTAGCGTGTTGTTTTGTAAATAGTTCGGAGGAGCTAATGCAAACTAAAACCTAGTTATTTAAATTATTTAATGCAGACTAAGTTTAAGCTAGGTAGGCTAACTGAGTATTCTTGCCTAGATGTTAGGAGAAACCATTAGTCTCGAGTTGCTTCCGGTAGTTATGAGGAAACTATTCACGAAATTGTGTTTCATCTAGGTGTTTAAACTAGTGAATTAATTTAGTGTAGGCTTATGCCTTAAAATTGTGTATGCTTAAGCATTTTTTAATTATTGTGGTGGCTTATGCCTAAAACAGGTGATAACAGATTGACACCTGAAGTGGCTGCTAGCAGCGGAAATTTAGATGTAAACGAAGCGAGCGCTAGCGCTAATGTTAACATTGAAATTACGAATTTTTTCGAATCTGAAGTTGAAGATTTAAACGTAATTCTGTTAATGCAGAGGATTTAAACTTAGATTCTGAGAATTTGAATAGTTCTATCGAAAGTTTAAACATGGCTAGCAAGGCAGCCAATTTATTTGCTGAATTCGAAAGTGAATCTGATACCTGGGCAAAATATGTTGACAGGTTAAGTTATTACTTTAAAGTTAAAAAGATACCTGACGATGAGAAGGTAGATTTTTTAATGGCTTCCGTAGGGGCCAAAATGTTCGACAGGATTTTAACCATCATTTCACCAGCTCTTCCAAATTCAATGACATATGCTGTTTTGGTTAAGACTGTATTGGATGACGTCGAACCTGCTCCGTCAGTTGTATCTGAAAGAATTAAATTTTTCCGAAGAGCCCAGAAAACCGATGAAAGCGTTTTAGCAGCGCTAAAAGTTCTGGCAAAAAATGAATTCTGCAGGTTTTTGTTTGCTGAACCGATTTTTGCGGATCAGAACAAAATCTGCCAAAATCTGTTCGGTAATGCCGTAACTATCATTATAAATGAAACATCAATAACAGCACTTGTCGTACATATTTTATTTAATATAAAAAAAAAATAACAAATTTAACTTAATCTTCCTTGGCAAACTAATAAAATAATTTTGGTAATCACAATAAACATGATTGGGATAAAAGGTGCATGGATAATTTCATGTTGAACTGGTGTAAATTATAGTAAAACAAAAGGCATCCAGGCATGATACATTTGCTAGTAACATTCATCACAAGCATTTTGATGAAACATTGACACATGGTAAAAGCATCTGTTAGCTAACCATACATTTAAGGGTTTGGCACTCAACACAGTATGGTTTTCATAACATTGGGAAGCAGCATGGTACTTACCATGACAAATGGAGTTGATAATAATTGATAATCTGTTTAATAATTGGGAACTTACAAGTCCGAAGTCATTGTTTAATTATTAATACCTCAACCTGATAATGCTCTAAATGCTCATCTACAATTAACAAAACTCGTCAGTGTTAAGAAACTTGTACGACATTCACAATTGTGCAAACACAGAAATAATTGTAGAATTTGAAAAGCAAACAGAACATTTAATTTTTGGGAGAGTAGAAAGGTTTACGTATTTTGTTAACAAAAGATATTACTGCCATAAATTCTTTGCCAGAAATAGACAAATGTCCCCATTTGCCAGTGGTTGAAAGGTCTAGTCTCAAGGCGAAGACAGCTTGAAGTAGAGATGGAAAAAAAAAACTAGCCAATAAAGATTTAGCTCCCTTTAAAATTTACGTAGACATAATGGAAATGTTAGTGACAGAACAATTTCCAGACTGGTAACCTGTTGGTCTTGCTTTTTATATCGAATGTGTTAATATATTGGCCAGTAAACTTCAGCATTCTTATTCTTGAATGATTCTTCCCAAGACTGATTAATTTGTCTAAGTCCAGCATGTTTGCTAATGCAGAAGTCAGCATGCGCACTCCCCACCAAAGTGTATAAGCGCTTAAGGTGCGAAAGTATCATCTTTATTCCTTTCAATATGTCTCCCGGGTGGTGAACCAAGAGTGGAGTTACGGTGGGAACAGATAAAGTACATTTTCGTTTTAAGCAATACAAACAAAATTTAGCTGGTCGGCCGGAAATTCTCTTTTTGCCTACTTTGAATGTTCGAAAAATTCCAGAAAACAAACTCGCGCTCAAATTCAAAAAGAAACAAATCCTACTGAATTGGTGAATTTTCGACAGGCAGCTTGACAAAAGATGGAGAAAATAGTCTGCCTATCCTCTTCAGGCCACCACAAGAAGCTTATTTACATTATTTACAATTTTTTCCATCTTCAGTCAAGCAGCCTGTCGAAAATTCACAAATTCGGAAGGTTTTTTTTAAAATTTGAGCGTGAGTTTGTCTTCTGGAATTCTCTTTTTATTGCCACGAAAATTAAAATTACGTCTTAATTTTATCATTTGCAGTAGACTGCGTCAACAATCGCGGCGGGCACCACCTGACTGGTTAACTAGGAGTTGGAACTGGCACCCCTGAGAGAAGGTCACAGACTTCACAGTTATAAAATGTAATGAGATGAATTTACTTTACGATACATGATAGTTGATGGTAAAAAAAATTCTTCTTTTCCCACGGTGAGTGAGGAATGGACGACACTTCTAAATGCGAAGTCTCTGCACTTGTCTGGTCATGCATCAAATGAGAGTTGTGGATGGACCTAATAATTTGATGTACCTAGTAGATCTTTATGGAAAGTGGGTAATTGTTGGATTGGAAGGTAACTAGATGACAAAGGTATGAAGTGTGAAGACTTAAATGATATGGGACACTGATGTAGTTTCGTTGTTCCACTTTTTTTTGTTGGTGACGTTGAAATTCGATCTTTTGGAATGATGTTTTTGATTCATTGTCTTATGAATAGCTTGCATGTTTTTGCGATTTCGAAAATCACGAAAGGGTGGATAAAAGGTTGTGTCCTTCATAAAGTTCCTGTTGGCATTTTCTTCACGTGGGAATCTTGGTGCCTGAACATGGTGGATCAGCAATCTTCTACATTTCGAATGCTCTGGAGGGCCTATACATACTTTTTTTTTAGTTGGTGTTATTCCCGTTTCCAGACAAACGGAGCTCTGGATGGAGGTTCCAGACAAATTTTCGGTGATTGGACTACACAATATGCTTTCCTTCTTCTTGGAGAGTATAGGGTCAGAAGAAGTGAGCGTGGGTACAGATTTGACATCAGAGTTGATGACCTTTGTTTTGTTGGGGTTGTGTTGTCAACCTAGCATAACATTAAGTTTGTTGGCGAGTTTACATTGTGGTGTAGTCCAAGGAACATTTGCACGGTGGATTACAAGTGCTTGTTTTACTGTCTGAATAAGTCGTGTCTCGTTCCATTATGAAAAAAGGGGTCCTTAGCGTGTGGATGTGTGAGAGCAGTGAATGTCAGACATTTAATATGTGACAGGGTGTGCGCTTTTCAAGTATTGTCTATGTCTAGTTAAAAGAGACTTAATTCCTTTACTGCCGGTTGAAACGTGATATGAATGGGCACCGAGTATAAAAAACATGAACAATGAAATGAGGTAGAGCGTAGGTTGTGTAAGCAGTGACGCAGCATACACTGAAGATCATAATCGTTGCAAAGGTGACATCGGCAAAGGTAGGGCTCAGCTCTAGTGAAATGACGTCATATGCCAAGTCGCCAACCACAGTGAGAGATGTGTAGAACATTTTAAACGATTTCCTACTTTAAAGTACGCTTGCCATAGAGTTTTGTCGTCTTTGGTCAGGGCATGGTGGTCAATTAAATTGATTTAAAACCTACACGAGTGAAAATCATGATGTGAAAATCATGATAAGACACGAACAAGACGTTAACATGCATTGAAGGGGAACCAAAGCAGAGCGTTAAGAACCACTTTCGCCAGTACAAACAAATGCTATTATGGAATATTTGGAAGGGACACCTTCGCTGATTCACATTCACAACCAGTAGTATGAGGGAAGAGCGAAAGCCAGAGCACTTGCAAGAGGGAGCTGCAAAGCGTTGCGACAGCGTAAAATGATGTTCGAAAGAATGTTAAAAAATAAACGAAAGGGAGGAAGAGAAGCGTGCACGTTCTGAGGGACGGCCACTAGAGAATGAAGATAGCAGTGCCACGTATTGAGCGCTTACAGACCTGAAGGGAAGTAGCAAGCTGTCTGGACTTAGACATATTAATCTCTAGTGGGAAGAATCTTTCTAGCTCATAACCGCGTAGATACGAACGTACGCCTTCAGCGTGTAACAGCAAACAGCAAAAAACTAAGTCCCAGCACGAGCTTAGTGAGGGGTCCCCGGGGACCCCAAGCAAAGCGGGCAGTCACAGACCAGTGGTCAGCGTCGTCGGCTCCAAACCAAGAGAATGCCGGTTCGAATCCGAGAACCGACCCAGGTACTTTAAAAAATAAGGGTCTGAAAGTTTTTTCAGGCGGTTATGGGTTAGAATAATAATGCAAGAGTTTACTAGTAATTCATATTTTCGTAGCAATAAACACGGTCAGTTATGAACTTTGGCTTTAAGAACATTGGGTAACTGACCATAAAAACATTAAATATAGTATAATGAAACGTTACAACATATGAGGTAAAGGTTGATAATCGGGTTACCCATCAAAACCAATCACTACGAAATCGGCCTTGATCAGTAAGCGTCTGTTGAGCTTATTAAAGACAACTTCGTTTTCACTTCCGAGACACAACCGTCAAATCGGTACGCTGCTTCTGTAATAAAAATGTGGTGGAAAATTGTAATGTCAATTTTGTGCTCCAAGCTAATTAATACTACACTTCTTTTAGATGGGTTAATGACACGAAAGGTATTCTTAGTTCGTGGCCACTCATGACAGCGAAGTAGCGAACGTAGGCCAGCCATTTTGTCGTCTGCTTGGCCTCCCCTAAGCAGATGATCGTAAACTGCGTGAGAGAAGGGCGCATGCTGAAATTTCATTTTTTATTTATTTATTTATTTATTGCAAATAATTGCCGGTTTCCAAAAGGAATTTGGCAAAATATAAACATTTCAAGGAAGTAACAGTGTAATAACAAATCTTGCTTTTTATAACAGTATGTCCACCGGGACTCGTCACAAAATACGAATAGACCGGCAGGACGAAAAAAAAAAACAAAAAAAAAAAACAACACCACAACAATTTTTTGTGTGTGTGTGTGTTTTTCTTTTTTTTTCCGTCCTGCCGGTCTATTCGTATTTTGTGACGAGTCCCTGTGAGTATGTCGGTGATAATGTGTTACCATATTGTTAAAGCCTTTGGTTCAAATCTAACGCTCGCACAACTGCAACTCATACTAGTTTATCATCGGTTAAGCGACAATAAATCCCACAAAACAATACCAAAAACCACCGTCCCGTCCCTCGTCCCAGGAAAAATACATCCAGAAAGGGTAGCTGCAAGGTGCACATGTATCAAGAAATGCCGGCCAGTACCAGTCATGTATGCCCACGCAGCTGCTTTTACGGTACAAGGTGCACGCGAGTTTCCTGCTTTCCACCGAGGCATGCTCAACGGTGATCTCCACTTCCCACCGCTACGTGGCGCCAACGACTAACGCGTTTGAATCGTGATAAACGGACGGCATTCGAATAGCATGGGACGCAATGTAAGTGTCAGACTTTTGTGTGAAGAGGTTTCATAAACTTTTGACTTTAGGAAGCAATCGTGTTCTGCAGTATTTAATTTCAGCATCCTGTACCTGTCTAAACTGCCCTTTAGCCGGTAAACAGACTGATGAGCTATCTATCCCCATCATTTTGCATTAAAATTCAAGGTACACTTTTTTCCTCGGAACAGGCCTCCTACTTAGAGTAGTAAATTGCTCAGAAGCTGTAATACGTACCTGTACAGTGGAGCGGGATAACCGAAAGTGAGATTTGAAGTCAACAGGTGTGTACCTTGTTATCACTTCGGCAACATACCCGTCCATTCTTGCCTTCTTAGCTCGTTTGCGCGGAAGGGATGCAGCAACAGTGGCTGCTAGTATCATATCGTCATCAGAATCTTCTTCTTGTTCCACGGTATTAAAACCAATTAACGGGTTTGTTCGGCGCGTACATAATTCGGCTAACCTCAACAAAGCTACTCTTTCCGCTGCCATTTTGAAATGCAACACCGGATGCGTAACGTCAACTGTGCGCCGCTCTGCCTCCAGACTGGATGAGTTTGGCTTGTTGTTTTCGAAGGCACTGAAAGTCCTTGAACGATGCAGAGTTCCATGACGTAGCTTCCTGGATGTAAAAGGCGTCCAGTTAGCCATCGATTCTGCCACCAGTCGCGCTACGAACACCCCGAAAATGAACTGCTCTAGCATGCGGATTTAACTGTGAAAGGTACTCGTGACGCGCACTACGCGGATTATAATCTTAAAACATTGACTTATAACTTTTTTGACTGAAATTTCGAAAAATTACGACCAACTTTTTCGGAGGTAGAATTGGATGTTGGATCCTGAAAAGTTGGATTAAAATAAGTTTAAGAATTTTTTTTAAGTACTTATATTCTTTTAACTGAGAAGCTGCTAAATTAAAAAAAAAAAAAACGTACATTTCAAAATAGTTTCCACATTCAAACTTTTTTTTATGTTCATCAGCAACAATAATCTAATCATTTGAACAAACAAACAGAATTTTATTCAAAGTGTGGATCAGAAATCTGAAAAAGTCCTTTCCGCAATGAAGGAGTGAGAAATGATGTGGCCTGCTTGGCCAATTCCTACGATAAAGGCATATCAAACATGCAACAACCCAGACTCGGGCTCGGTTCTTGCTTAGGCTATAACTCTCATTTCACACATTGCCACGGCTTAAATACAGGCACTGGGGCAACAGGTGTGACAGGGTTTGCTGCTTAGGCCTGCTGGTTACTACTCGGTTATTGCTACAGACTAAAAGTTTAATAAAACCAAATAAATACGTTGTTAATGTGACTCCGTAACAATGCAGCAGATTAAGTTTCCACATAAAAAAATATGGCAAGGAAGATTTAGTGCAATGTTGTACACAAATTTTCAATGGATCCCGGTTTAAACATCGCGTGACAAAAACATCGCACAGTCAAAACATCGCACGGAAATTACATCACGAATAATAACATCGTGGACGAAACATCGCAAACAAAGAAAAATTGTTGCTGTTTAAAATATTTAAATAGAGTTGGAAGTTAACTTTAGAAGGTGAAAGTTTTAAAAACTTAGCTTAAATTTAAATTTAAGCTATCAGGTGATGACGTTCTTTCCTACTCCTCTCCCTCCCCTCCCACTCAAAAAATGTATTTAACAAAATAAAAACATCAACCTTATTTAAATATTAAAATTTTAGCTGTCAGGCGATCCCCCCCCCCCATTTTGCTGAATAGTGAAAAAGGGCTAGAAAAGGAACAGATCACCAGTGAACACGACATAACAGTACAATTTGCAAGTTCCACCCAAAGTTTGCTGTTGTGCTGACAGATATTGACGCAAAACGACGGCAGATGGAGTTGACGTACGCGTTATATAGAAGACGCAATATTTTGTTTGTTACTGTTGCAGGGCCGCCCGAGGCAAGAATGAACTTAGCGTTTGTTACTGATTGTTCAAGGGCTTCGACGATACCTTTCACATTGCCAAAAGCGTATTTGCAAGTCTTTTCCCATACGATAAGTCTCATCCCCGTTATAAACTAATTACTAGAACAATTATGAAGATGATCATCATTGATTGTAGGCCTTTTTCCTTCGTAAGTGCTTAGGGATTTCTCGAATTATTACCTTGTGCGATGTACTTTTCAAGAACCGAAATAAACAAATTCTACGATGCGTGCGTTACAAAAGTGAATACATTTCTTTCAAAATATACCAAAAAGCCCAAGTCCATCACCATGACTAGCAATGTGTGGACTTCACGAAGTGGTGATCCATACCAAAGTTTAACTGACCATGTTCTAGATAATGATGTTCGTAGCTACAGTGTGATTTTGTATACAATTCTCTTTAATGAAAGCCACACTTCCCTTAACATTTTAACCAGTATTCGAGCAATGTTAACTTCACAGGGTATTGAATCTGCTAATGTCAGTGCGTTTGTGCGAGACAATGAAAGGAACATTGCTGCTGCTTTTAAGCTTGTTACGTAACTTGCCTAACATTGCGTGCATCGATCAGTTAGTTGTAAAAGAGCAGATTGAAGTCTTGTTCTGAAGCTGTTATATTTTGCCTAAAAGAATGCGACCCATTTCAAGCATTCAACAGTTTCTCATCAGCTACTGAACATGACAACTAAGGAGTTGGTTCATTGCCTAAAAGAATGCGACCCATTTCAAGCATTCAACAGTTTCTCATCAGCTACTGAACATGACAACTAAGGAGTTGGTTCATTGCCTAAAAGATTGCGACCCATTTCAAGCATTCAACAGTTTCTCATCAGCTACTGAACATGACAACTAAGGAGTTGGTTCATTGCCTAAAAGAATGCGACCCATTTCAAGCATTCTACACTTTCTCATCAGCTACTGAACATGACAACTAAGGAGTTTTGAATTTTGAATTTGAATTTATTGGCAAATAATCACTAGTTTCCCGAAGGAATTTAGCAAAGCATACAACGATATTAATAAAAAACAAAAGAAAAAAACGGGTTTCAGGTCAGAGCACAGAATACAAGTATCATTCAAAGCATGCTAACAATTTCATTATGCACAGAAGCAAAATTTCAGAAGTATCATCCACATGATACACCCAATTTATAAGTTAATGTAAGATAATGAACACACAAGATAATGAACACACAACGTTCAATGGGTTTAAGAAATAGCGAAGCATTACACATTATTCGCCAAATTCAGATACAGAGAGTACACGTGTAATTTTGTAAATCGATAAATAGAAATCTAATCTCGCATTGTGCTTCAAATTCCACAATGAAAACACACATTAATCGTCAAAATCGTAAATAATATCACTAGTGTAGAAAAGATCAAGTTTGTTTTTGAATGAGATAGTGGAGGGAGCCGAAACAATGTTCTCTGGTAAGGCATTCCAAAGTTGTAAGTGTCTGTGTGCAAAGGAGTTCCTTACTGCTTGATAATGGGGGTTCGTGATTTTCAGTTTAAGTGATGAGCCCCGGGTAGTCATATTAGCTTGAACCACATCAAAAAAATAATTTGGAAGATTTACAGAACAGTTAAACAATTTGTGCATGTAAATGAGACACCCCCTTTTTCTCCTCCAAGTTAAGGAGTGGAGCCTCAATTTTTCTAGGCGCTGTCTGTAACCAAAATTAGTTAGCCCTTGTATTCTCTTTGTAAATCTCCTCTGCACATTCTCGATCATTTTGCGATCCTTAATGTAAAGAGGTTCCCAAAAGGGAACCCCGTATTCCAGAATGGGTCTAATAAAAGCTTTAAACCATGTTATCATTAAGTTAGGGTCACGACTAGTTATAGTACGATAAAATACAAAGCATAATGCATGGGATTTGCCAACAATGTACTCCGTATGCTTTACAAATGTGAATTTGTCGTCGATGATGATCCCCAAGTCACGAGTATGGGTAGCACTGGAAATAGGTACTTGGCCATAATAATATTGAATCATCGGGTTGTTTGCCCCAAAATGTAGGGATACAAGTTTGTTAACATTGACTGGGATTTGCCACAATAAACTCCAATGTTTTGCCCTGTCAATGATTTCCTGCGCACGGTGAAAATCACCATCGGTGCGGAGGACGGCGGCCGTTTTGGTATCATCAGCGTATTTGGATTTTATTCCGAACTCATCTTCGCAAAAATCTTTAATGAAGATTGAAAACAAAAGAGGCGCCAATACCGATCCCTGTGGAAGCCCACTGCCTACAGCAATCCAATGAGAGCGATCTTGCTCCAGAACGACCGCCATCCTGCGCCCGTGCAGCCAAGTCATAATCCAGTTTTGCACAGGTCCTACAATTCCAACACTTGTTAATTTTACCCGCAACTTTGTGTGTCCGACTTTATCAAATGCTTTCTCCAGATCGAAGAAGAGGACGTCCACCGAGATGCCCTCATCAAAAATTGACATGACTTGGAAATAAAATTCCAATAGATTAGTAATGGTTGAAAAACTCGGTCGAAAACCATGTTGTACATTTTCAAAGAGTTCGTATGTGGAGAGGTAATCTGTAATATGCCAGCACAAGATCCTTTCAAATATTTTGGAAAGATGAGCAGTTAAGCTGATAGGACGGTAGTTACTAGCTAAGGATCGGCATCCTCCTTTATAAATAGGGGTGATCAGGGCATCTCGCCAGATTGATGGCACAGAACAGGTGTTTAAACTATCATTGTACAACATGACAAGAAATGGCTTTACAATTGTTTGTATTTTAAGTAAAAATTTACCTGGTAAAAGGTCAGGGCCAGCGGCCGAATCTGGTTTTAATTTAAGAAAAGCTTTTTGAACAGAGTGCTCTTCAATTACCAAAGGAGGGATACAAATACCAGGGGAAGGTAAAATGCTAGAGACACCGTTATCTACCGTGAAAACACTAGAGAAAAAGTCACATAAAACGTTACATTTTTCAACATTGTCATTTGTTAGGTCGCCATTTTCCGTTTTTAGGTCGGGCACACGTTCACGTGAGCTACTTTTATTTTTAACGTAACGAAAAAAGGGTTTACTGTCAAATTTGGATTGGCAAATCAAATTTACCTCAAAGGACTTTTTTTGGATTTTGCTTTCTTTAACGATTCTGCTGTTGAGTACAGAGTGATCCCTAAAAGCAGACATGTCATTTGTTTTCTTCCATTTTTTCCACAATTTTTGTTTATCCTTAATTAGATCGGCCAGCTCTTTATTCATCCATGGTAGTCTCTTACGTGAAGGTGTGCAAGTAATACGACACAAATCCAATTGTTTATGCAAACAAAAATAAAAATATGACCAACCTTTTAAACAATCCAATTCATTGCCTAAAAGAATGCGACCCATTTCAAGCATTCTACACTTTCTCATCAGCTACTGAACATGACAACTAAGGAGGTGGTTCAAGATGTTGCCACAAGGTGGAATTCCACTTATTATATGATTGAACGGTTAAAAGAACAGCGTTTATCTATTGTGGCCACCATCCAGATACTAACTGCCCTGCTGAACTGGTTCCAGAACAGTGGACACTCATTAGTCAACTTAATGAAGTGCTTAAGCCGTTCGAGGAATTGCCCAGGGAGCAAGAAGATACTGATGCTTCATGTGGAGCAGTTATTCTTGCAGCTGAACAGCTGCACGAAGAACGTCAGTAAACCAATTAAAAATGAGGTAGAGGGGGGGTGAAAAATGTGCGCCTTGGAATGAGACGAAGCATACAAGATCAGCTAAAAAATGTTCCAACCATGCCGCTTTTCTACTTGGAAAATAATTTTTATGCCTCTGTACTAAAGATTTCACCTTTACAGGTGTGGTAGCATAATATACGTTTGCGGATATATGACATTAATGTATTTCATTGTTCAGAGACCAATATTATGTTAAAAATATACCTACTGATGCAATCTTTCTCCTTTTTGCAGTTTCTGTGGCAGTTGCTCGGTGAAATTTAGACACACCAAAATCAGCAACAGGACGCACACGAAGAACTGGCGACATCAATTTGCTTTAGCCTATATGGTACCTCAGCAACCAAGAAAATTTTCGTGGAGTGTGTGACCGTTTTGGTATGGGCGAGGTGCATTCATATCGCATTTTTCATAACGTTTTCGAATTTTGTACAAATAGGCTACAAGAGTTCATAGAGTGGCCTAAGGGTCAAGCAATGATAGCCACTATAGCGGCTTTTGATGAGGGGGGGGGGGGGGAAATTTGGTTAAATGGGCGTCGGCAAAATGGTCATTAGCGCCAACCTCAGTCACAGTGCAGTGGTCCGGGTTGCCACTGCACCACACATTACAGAGATGTTATTCAAACCCCTAATCTAAATCTTGTCATACATCTGTACCTCCTGCAAAAATTGAAAAACACCGGACAGGAGGACAGACTTATCGCTTATCGCCCAACTGACGCGCAATGTCATGCGGAAGATGGAAACGACGACGAACACCATCAAGATGGCGACAATCAACAAGTAAGTGGCGGACCGTAAGTGGCCGCCGACACCAATAACATTCAGGAGGGGCAACCCCCCGCAAAAGGAAACAGTGAGTAAGTCGAGTGTGACCAATG
>JAHWFP010200558.1:0-14656 GCA_023313725.1 Lithobius niger
GTGTAGTAGCATTTCTCCATCTATCTGTAGTTTTTCCAGAGAAGCTGCGATACAACCAATAAATTCATCTATCTCAAACGAGTCAGTAACACTTTTAGCAAAACAGTCAGAGGTTCGCTTAGATTAGTTAAATACTGGTGAACATTAGTAGTGAACGCAGGCTTGCTGTAACTGTATCTTGCTGATGTTCAAGAATGTTATGTCGCAGCAATTTGTCATCGTCCCTACAGTTGGTACACATGACACGCTGTGTGAAGACGTAACGTAATACCGTTCGGGAAACCCACGTCACATACAGCACACATTTAAAGCTGACTGTGGGCTCTTCTCGTATATCTGTTCAAGCTGTCGCATGTGGCATAGGCACGCCCAAAACAATCGCAATTAAGCACCATCCTCCATAAAAGAAAGCAAGTAATAAAAAAATAGTAATAATTATTTTTAGCAATATAAAGAAACAAGTTTTACATTATTTCAAACAATGTACTAAATCGGTTATAAACAAATAACATTATTTCAAGGAACGTACAAAATTAATTACAAATTTATCAGGACGTTGCATTGAAGCCAGTCTTTTAATAACAGTGGAAGCCGACTAGCCAGTACACCTTATTAATACGTAATATACACAATAGTGTCCACAAACTGTGTTTTAACTGTTTGTAGTGCCAAAATAACACCAATTTTTAGAGCAATCTTTCTTCAGAAACTGAAGGATAGAGTAGGATGAAGGCAACAATCCGTAACTATCAAAAAATTCACAGGATCCCACTACAACCCAGTGCGATCGCGATTTCTCGCGGCTATCCATATTAATAACACTGCAACCACGGCTGGATGGAAGATGAAAGATGCCAAAAAATATAGTACACCTTCCCTTTAAAATATTGTTAACATCTGTAAGTGTTCATTCTGTAGACAACACGTTCCGACCTTCATTGATTTCCAACAAAGTTTATATTTCCCCTAAAACCGTGACAGTCACGTTACGACTTAGGGTGGATGTGAAACGTACTTCAAGACGAGTTATCCCAATTTTAAGGAGTGACATCATTGACATCATTGCAGCCGTGACCATCGATTAGATCGAAACAACACAGGAGCCGAACTTCATTAGCGAACATCTCATACATCATGTCATAATACCAGTATTATGATAAGGAATACAACCAGTGTATGAAGCCATATACGCATTTACATAGTTTTTACCAGAATAATTACAAGTTAACGGTTTCACCATCTACAGAAACTGGTAAAGATCGCAGGCTGAAGTTGTCTTAAAGAATGAGTCCAGAACGTAATTGTCGTTATAGCCTTCATGTCTGACCAAGCCTATTGTCATTCTTGAGGGCACATTAGCATTGAAAATGTTGTCAATCTTACCACTGCGCACGCCAGCCACCCAGTGCAGAGTTTTAATTTTGGTATTTCTATAAGGATATTTCGCGCTAGAAGTAGCTAAGGAGCAAAGTTTCCAGCTACCCCTGCCGCCTCTAAATAAAGGTGAAACTGACGTTTGTGAGCAATGAAACGGAACTTATGCCTGTGTTATTCAAAATTAGCCTCGGTTGCTTAACCATGTCATGATGCGTTCCAACTATGGGTGTAGACAAGACTTAGTAAGTTGGGGGCGCAGCCAAAAAAGCAGAAGATGAAACAAGATTTGCTGACTTCTACTGCAGATTATTTTTTTACAGTTTAGCAATCGGGAAGCTATGTGGCGGTAGTGAAGTGGGGCAGAGTGGGGATATGAGCTAGACAATACACTGTTTCTACATAAGATATCATTTTTCCAAAAAACCACGTGCCTTCAATATCAGCCCAACTCGTGATCCAACACAGGATCCAGCACCTTCCCTTGCTTTAAAACTTCAGCTTTAACAACTAACAAGTCTTGAAATCTTTCCGTTACCAAACCTAAGTTTTCCTTACTTGCAACTTTTTTAATCTTTTCACCACTCTTTACTGGCTTGGCCACAACACTAGCTTCATTGGCAAAAACGTGCTGTGACTGTTCAACTGTATAGTAAGGTAGTTTAGTGATTTTAACAGGACACGTCGGAAAAACGCACGAATTTTTGTGTGTGTCGTAGTTAGTGCATGTGCAATAAGAATTGGGCTGCTCGACATAATCTGAAGCAGGCCTCATATACCAAAATAAGTTATTGCAACAAAACTACTACAGGGATGCACTTTACACGACCATTAAAAAACCGACCAATATAATACGCTGAAACTTACTACAAGAGTTATATACATTACTTATGACAAATAACGTTCTATGAGAAATGTAAAACATCGACCAGGAAGTAGATAAACAGCTCACTTCCGGTTAATAGTCTTTACCACATAACGCCTGAACCATTTAACGGACAGGGCTCAAATTTTGCAGGCATATTCTAGAAACCATTTACGTTAATTAATATTTAATGACATTTTGTTGTAGCTCTACCAGAAGTGATGGTAAATGTCAGTTCCGGGACTAGTTCTTAACTTAATGTATAACTTAAACGGGTTAGCCGGCAGGTTTCAAATTTTGCACATACCTTTCCTACATCTATAATAAATAATGTTCTAAGAGAAAATATCAAAAATCCAATAGGAAGTGGATACACAGCTCACTTCCGGTAAACAGTCTGTATCACGTAACTCCTAAACCGTTTAACTGATACGTCTCAAATTTTGCATGCATATTCTAGAGACCATTTACATCAAATAATATCTAATGACATTTTTGTCCTAAGTCTACCGAAAGTTGCAGTAAATGTTAGTCCCGGTAGGAGTTGCTTTCCCAGATACATAATTCCTAAATGGGTTACTCGGCAGGATTCAAATTTTGAACGTACCTACCTTACATCTACGGAAAATAATGTTCTATTACTACCGGAAGTGAATGAATATACAATGTCATTTTCAGTGAATAATCTATGACATAGCTCCCTTATTTTGCTGGCTTGTTCAGTTACATAATAAAATAATTACGAAGAAAATTCATTTTCCTTATATTTCAGGCTGTGATGAAGCGTGGGGCACTGAAATTAAAATGTTGACTTAGCCTCAAAACACAATGAACCGTCCTCTCATGGCAACAATCACGCACGAGTACGAGAAACTTATTACCACTGTTCACAAAAATGGCTCCGAGGATACAGCATGTAGCCCCTCAGATGCAACTATATTACTCCTCGGCCATGCCTTCGAGGTCATTGTTGTATCTCTCGAAGGAACAAATTCCGTATCCTTACTATTGTTACAAACAGTGGTAATAAACTATATCATTCCCGCCTGGGAATCTGGTTGTTGCAGACATAGGGCCTAAGGGCTTCGGGCAGATGACCAGGAGTGGTTAACGCTCGTTAAACCCTTTTTTTTTTTTATCATGTCCCTGAATGAACCAGCAAATTAGACTGATTATCGAAGTGACATATGGTAGTTGTTCTACTTTCTCATCGAACATTACTTTACATGTAAGAAAGGTACGTGCAAAATTTGGAACCTGTCGACTTTCGAAGTTATGCATTAAGTGACTAAATCAACCCGGAACTGACATTTACCATCACTTCCGGTAAAGCTACAATAAAATATTAATATTAAATAACGTTGATGTCCTCTAGAATATGCCTGCAAAATTTTAGACCTGTCGGTTAAACGGTTTAGGAATTATGTAATAAAGACTATTACTATTCACCGGAATGTTCACATCCGGTTGGATTTTCGACATTTTCACATAGAACGTTATTTGTCATAGCTGATGTGTAAAACTACTGTAGTTAGTTTCAGCTTATAGTATTGATCGGTTTATTAATGATCGTGAAAAGTGCTTCCCTGTATGTAGTTTTTTTTATTATTTACTTACGTTGGCCTGCTCCAGACCAATAATGTTCAGATTGCGTGGAGCAGCCGCACAAAAATTCATGCTTTTGACCGCCAAGTTCTAATTCTATCGAATTTTGTCGCTACGCTACCACACTAGTATCCTTTTTTGAAAGCATACAATCTTCGACCTCGACACTACTTTTACTGGTTTTAGCCATTACCTTATTTTTACTAGCAACATTTGTAACACTTTCATTCATTTCCTCATCTTCCACTTGAAACAAGACTATCCAGTACATCACCATCAATAAACTGATCTACAGCCTGCTGTTCGTTACGCTTCTTTCGTTTAAAACCTGTCTTTGACCTTGTTACCGCATTTACCGGTTTGTTTACCTGTGTTGCTTTATTACGTAGCTTCTCAAATGACTTTTGGCTTAACAGAAAGTCGTACGATTCGTCCTTGAAATATAGCGATACGCCACATTCCAACATAATAAAGCCGTCGTCTGTAGCAAATTCTACCGTTGCAAAAGGCAACTTAGTTGCGTTTTGGCAAATAACTGACGACAAAACAACCCGTTCTCCTGTGAAAGAGCTTGGCCCTACTACTTTACTTGAAACTACATCATTAAAAGCACCTATGTCAAGGAAGTAACTACCAGGCTGTCCATTAATAGTACATTTGTTTTGCATAACTGGCTTTCCACCGACTGTGAGCCACCTTTAGCTTTAAACGAGCCAACCTCCTTTCCACTGTGTAAATTTGGCAACTGCATACATACATTTGCCACCGAGGCTTTGGTAGTATTGTTGGTACAGTCCCTTTTCTGATGCGAGATGGAGCCACACACACAACATTTGCGTGGTTCATTCGCCTTTAAAGGTGTTCGTTCTCCTATTCGACTGCTTGCAGTTTGCTTGTGGCCTTGCTTGCGCTTTGTTACCCGAAGCCGTGGTACTGTTACTAGTACCATTATGACCTGAACCATATTTGTGCCACTATTGCTATTGTTACCATTACTATTACCATTTCTACTGTTCCCATTGTTACTAGTACCACTCCCTTGGTTGCTTCCACCATTTTACTATTCCCTCTATTCTTCCTGTAACCTTGACTACCTTGCTAACCATAACCATTCTGATACCTGTCATAATCATTACCATTGTTACCTCCACCGCCCAAAAATTATTTCTGCACGGTGGATCACCATTTCCATTGTTGGACCCACCGCCCCGTCTTAGAACTGCTTCTTGGCTATTAGCGCAGTAATCGTCTGCAAGCGAAGCCAAGTTCAAAACAGATTCTTGTTTCAAAGACCACGCCAGTGGTCCGCCCGCCAGGTTCAATAATTGTCACACTTCATTGTAACTTCATTGTAAGAAAGTCGTTGTTTAATTCCTGCATTGTTGTTGCATGGCCTCTAGCATTTGGTACTTTAACACAAACCAGAGCTTAGCGTTTGTGGCGAAACAGCTTGAAAATTGTTGGAAATGGGCAGTCTTTGTGCCCTGACAAGCAATAGTTGCATTTCAATCACGTGCATAAACTGTATCAATGTCATAAAAGTGCGGGAACATCGTTGATTTCAGCTGACTACTTACTACTGAATACTAATTCCGCTCATATAAAATAAAGTATGCGACAGATACGAATGAAATTTGATATTTTTAACTCCCATATGTGCCTTTTAAGGTTTGACGTTTGGGGAGGCATTAAATAAAAAGATTGCAATCATTTGTAATGCTTTTTTTCTGTTTGTTGGGAAAACGCCACCGGTGATCAAAATAATCATCACTCGTTATTAATGTTAACGAGTAACAATGCAAACGGACTGCCAGAAATAATCGGCAACACAACATTGTTGATAAAATGCACGCGCATGCATGCATGGCTTCGGGCTACTAAGCTCTTAATAAATCCGCAGTCTGCACATTTATTGTTGATGGTTGAATGGAAATCAGCAAACGCTTTAATTTACATGTTGAAAGTCCTCATTCCAGCGAAACTAGTGAGTTGGCAATAAGCTCCCTCGTCACTCTGTGACTCGGGACCTTAATAATTAGCCAACACAAGCACACTCGGGTTTAATGGAAGTAAAAATTTTCGTGCTCCAAAAAATTATCGATAACTACCCTTGAACTCGGGATATTACCTATGAAAACTGTAGCTGAAAATGAAAAAAATTGCAAGACAATCAGAGATAGAAAGAGAAAGGTTAGATAGGCAGGAAGAACTAGAACGAGAATAGTGGGAATGGAAAACAAATTAATGAGGGACAAATTTGAGCATGAGCTGCGTATTAATGAAGATGTTAGGCAGTACAATGATAAGGTGCAGGCTAGATTGTCATTTAAGGCACAACAATTAAAGGTGAAAGCAGAATCATCGCAATAAGAAAAAAGAATACGACTTGTCGAAGTTCTGCTAACCCTTCAGGGAGAAGGAAGACAATGTGCTAGTTTTCTTGTTAATCTTTGTTAACATGGAAAGCACGGGAAACACTAATGCGTCTTTCTGACTATGACTTTGCACAGTTTGATCTGTGTGTTAAAGATCTTAAAGTAAGGTTTAATGTGACAGAATAACGTTTACATACCCAGTTTAGATCAGCTCAGCTCAAAAAAACTGATAAACAAACGTACTTAGATTATGCTTATACTTTGGCAATACTGGATACTGAATGGGTAACTGTGGGGATTTTTTCAAAAGTTGTTCCAGCAGCTATTAATAGAGGATTCTTTGAATAAGGTGCCAAGTTCGATAAGGGTCTGGCTTATTGATAAGGGTATCTAAAACAAAACCAACAAGGGTGAAGTAGTGATATCAGAGCCAAAAAGGCGGCCACCAAGTTACTACATTAGTTGCCAAGCTAATCCCATCGAGTATTAGATCCAAGGTTAAATAAAAAACCTGACCATTGCTACTGTCGGTAGCAATGGTCAAGTTTTTGATTTAATGAGTGAGGTAATAGTCGGTGGGATTAGCTTAGCGTGGTCATCGTGGCTGAGTTGTGAGAGCTCAGCCAGGTTGCTGGAGGTTTGCGGATCTGGTCGAACCACTGGAAAGGGGACCTTGGCAAAGTCCCCGCCAGGACTGCCGGCCAGGGTAACATAAGAGGCTACCATGCTCCTTCAGCGGCTATGGGAACTATTCTGGCCGATTCTGGACAATCTTTCGGCCCCTACGATGATCGGAGGTTTCTCGGATCGAATCCCCGGGTTGGTACCTCCCTTTACCAGATATTTCTTCGTCTCTAAAAGTCTGGTAATGTTCAAAATTGAGCCGGTTAAGCCGTACAAGCATTAAGTTGCTTCGGCTGACTTAAGGCTCAAAGAAATTAATTAAAAAAAAAACTAATGTAGTAACTTGGTTGCAGCATTTTTTGGCTCTTATATCACTACTTTGTTTGGCTGAAACTTGGCGGGTTCTTTCACCCTTGTGGGTTTTCGTTTAGATATCACTTCTTTAGTAGTTTTTTTTTGTGTATGTGTGTGGTGTCTTATTTTTGCCACTGCCCATTCATCTATTATCTGGCCATTTTTGGTCGAAAAATATTGAATACGACGGAGATATTAAGTTTTTTTTTTTAATTTCGCTGGAGTGATGACTTCAATATATAAATTAAAGCGTTTGCTGATTTCCATTCAATCATCAACAATAAATGTGCAGACTGCGGATTTATTAAGAGCTTAGTAGCCCGAAGCCATGCATGCATGCGCGTGCATTTTATCAACAATGTTGTGTTGCCGATTATTTCTGGCAGTCCGTTTGCATTGTTACTCGTTAACATTAATAACGACTAATAACGTCTGCGGCCTTGCAGTGCTGGAAACACCGGTTCTCGTCAGATCCCCGAAGTTAAGCAGCATTGGGCTGGATTGTTACTAGGGTGGGTGACCACCTGGGAATCTGGCTGTTGCAGACATAGGGCCTTAGGGCTTCGGGCAGATGACCAGGAGTGGTTAACGCTCGTTAAACCCTTTAACCCTTTTTTTTAATAACGACTAATGCTTATTTTGATCACCGGTGGCGTTTTCCCAACAAACAGAAAAATAGCATTACAAATGATTGCAATCTTTTTATTTAAGCCCCGGTGCACACGTGCGGTCGCCGCATTTGCGGTTTGGTTTACATGCCATCTGTTGGACACTGCACACGTACCTGCGTCGATGTTGCGTTACCGCCCGCCGCTCACCCGCCGCTCGTGCGGTCGTTTTGCACCGCAATTCCCCCCGTCAACGCAGCGGTACCGCAACGTTAATAAAACGCAATTGCGTCTCTGAGTACCTTGGGTGACTTGAGCGGTGCACAGTCCGCCGTTTACCGCAAAAGCGTTACCAAAAATGGCGTCCAATTTCGAAGAAATAGACATGGAATCGTTTATTGGGGGAGTAAAGAACTATCCTGAAGTATGAAATATTGCTGCAGAAATGATTGAAGACTCATTGGGAAGTAATTAAAGAACTTATCCGAATTTTTTAGTTAATCTGCAAGGGATGTATAACATTTTTCCCTGGTATGTCTGAAGTTACTACATCAATGTACCAAAATTCGTCGCATTGGTTTTAAAATATATTTGTTGTTCACAAGGTAGGCGAAAAAAGCAACATCGTCTCATTGGTTTCAAACTATAATTTTTTGTACACGAGGTTAGGAAACCGAACGCGCACCTACGTCATCGAAGCGGCACCGCAGCATCAACGCGCGTTAATAAAACGCACGTGTGCATTGATTGGATGCGTTACCGCAGCGTCGCCGCAGCGTTCAAAAAATGCACGTGTGCACCGGCGCTAATACCTCCCCAAACATCAACCCTTAAAAGGCACATATGGAAGGTAAAAGAGTGTTGAATACCAAATTTCATTCGTATCTGTCGCTTAATTTATTTTATATAAACGAGTATAACAGCAAAAACTTGAGTGCTCCATAAAGCTCGATAACTTCCCGCTGCAGTAGGGGCATTTAATCAAAGTATCTCACGAGAATTACCTTATCAGTTTATTAATAAGTCAATTACAAACATTTATGGGCGTATGCAAGAATTTGTGCATTTTCTATTAATATTGTTGTATTTTTTATTTTTTAGCGAGCCTATTAGTTGAGGATTACGTGAAATAGCTTGTTGTATTGTCTCAGTTTCGTTTTTTAATACGATTCTGTGTGCACAGTCGTTAGTAGGTTGTTATCTCAGGTTACGATCACAGAATGTCGCTGAAAATCTTTAATTTACGTATTAGCAAAATCATCCCAATTATTTAGTAGCAGTTAAATTAGTTATAGGTTTTTAAATCCATATTCGTTATTTATTTGTATTTATCTAATCGCAAATCTCGTTGCCCCTGCGCTGTTGAAAGCTCGCTGTCTAAGCTTTAGTCCAGTCATTCTGTTGCTCTGTCTTGGTAGCTATGGTAACGAATGCGGCCTCGCTGTTAAAATCGGTTAAAGTAAGTTTAAGTGACAATTCCTGGAGTGAAGATGCATTGTGAACGTATAAGTACATTGTATAGCGCCTGTAAAGCATATTTATTATCGTGTAATGAGTTACCTACAGCAGCAATAAACGAATCAGGCCTAACGACCAGTTCTGTCGCCATGTCAAAAAATTCTTCTTTATGACGATTTCATTAGTTAGCACCAGTCAGAAGCAAAATCGTTGTAGCAATCGACGTCCCATCGAAAAATAGCAATTCTGAAGGACAATTTCTATAATTTGGTTTTGGTGAAGATAGTGGTAAGTGATATGACATTTGTTTTGATACAATTACATAACACTTGGCTATCCATTTCCTTTAATATGGCAGGATTCTTATAAACATGAGAATTATAATAGTCAAAACACTTGATATGAGACAAAAGATGATGTTAAATGATGTTAAGTAATCGTTTGTGTCTTAATCATGCAATGTGGATTTTAATTTTATCATCATGTACATTAGCAATGGACAACGTTAGAACACGATACTAATCGTGCCAATGTTATTGTATTGCCAATGTTTCAAAACAAATTGTCCCGTTCTGCAAACAACAAAAAAGGTTTATGGGAAACATGATCATCTGTCTCATCACTTGCACTTTTTTTTGCAGAACGGGACAATTTATTTTGAAACATCGGCAATACAAACGAGAGATTATGATTAGTATCGTTTTCTAACATTGTCCATTGCTAATGTACATCATGATAAAAGTAGAATTCCACATTACATGATTAAGACAACAAAAGATCACTTAACACCATTTATTTCTCTCATATCAAGTGTTTTGGTAATTATAATTCTCATGTTTCTAAGAATCCTGCCATATAAAAGGAAATGGATAGCCAGGTAGAAGTAATTGTATCAAAACAAATGTGTCATATCACTTTCAGCTTGCTATCTTCACCAAAACTAAATGATAGAAATTGTCCTTCAGAATTACCACTTGTAGATGGAGATAGTAAATTGAGTATGGTGGATACATATATTGTTCCCTTAATCATTCTTAATGATTCCTTGAATTGTACAGAAAATGTCAATGAAATTGGTGATTTTCTTTCCTATGATGAATGTGAAACTGTCATTGAACCTTCACCTGAACAATTTCAGTGTGTAAAAAGTATCTATGATTAGATTTCATGACTAGTTTTTGGGTAGAAGGTTCGGATGGTCTTCCAACTAATTATAAACAAGTTACGTCTAGTGTGGATAAAGAGGATTGGAAGTATGTTATGACGGCAGAATTAAAAATGTTGGAGGATCTCCAAGTATGGGAATAGTTCAACAACATCTTGATAAAAAGATAATATGAATTTATGCTGGAAGTTTAATGCGGATAGATATTTGCAAAAGTTGCAGGATTGGTGGCATGTGGCTGCAATAAAAAATTAGGCATTAACTATTTTGAATCCATGAACCTAGTTGTGAAGACAGTCATTAAAAATGCTTTTGGGTTTTGTACCATCTGAAAATTAGTCCATGATGTGTGCTCGGCCTACATCAATTCTTTTTTTTTAATGTTGAAGCGTACATGACCACACCAAAAGGATGTCACAAGCCCAAAGCGAATGTTGCATGTTATGTATTTTGTAAGAGATGTCAACTAGTAGTAGGTGCTGGTACTTACACATGAGATTCACTTTTTAAATGTTGATGGCAGAGTTATTAAGTGATCCCTGTGTATTTATTAAGCATAATGAACAATAATTATTGGCAACGCGCTAATGGTAAGTGTTCTGATAATTGAAATCGTTACAAGAATCAGCATTTTGCTTTAGTAGAGACTTGTTACAGTTTGTATCTGCACAGAAATATTGCTCAGACTAAGTATATTGATCATTTGGTGGAGTCGTACAAACTTGTTGATGCAAAATTGGGAAGGCTTCCATATTCAACATAGCAAAAGATTTACGATTTTGTTGATTCAAATTCATGTAATCTAACAAGTCATCAAACGATTATTGGCTCTTTACACTGTAATGCTTTGGTAGTTGCCCCGATGTTCCAAAAATTGAACATTGGGAACTGTAAAGTGAATAGTTATGTACTTGAAAATGCATGCAGACACAAGTGAATACTTGAATGGAATAAATACAATCCATGTGTGGAATGACTGATGTATCGTAGAGTACGATTTTAGATGGAAAATGTTTTTCAGATTAAAAATTAGGGTTATTTAAAATTTTGGAAGTCGCAAAAAGCAATCAATGGCACATGTTTGAGTAGTGTGGAGTCGAAATTTATTTCTTTGGCTAAATGTGTTTGAGAATTAATTTGGGCATATCTTTTTCTTTGCAATTGTTACAATACTGTGCCAAAAATCGACTGGTTTTACAATGAGGAACATGATCAGTTGCAACAATCACACTCCTGCACCCAGTTTAATTGTTTTTTTTAAATTAATTTCTTCTGATCCTTAAGTCAGCCGAAGCAGTTTAATGCTTGTATGGCTGAACCGGCTTAATTTTGAACATTACCAGACTTTTAGGGAAGAAGAAATATCTGGTAAAGGGAGGTGCCAACCCGGGGATTCGATCCGAGAATCCTCCGATCATCGTTGGGGCCGAAAGATTGTCCAGAATTATTCCCATAGCTGCTGAAGGAGCATGGTAGCCTCTCACGCTACCGGCAGTCCTGGTGATGACTTTGCCAACATCCCCTTTCCAGGGGTTCGACCAGTTCCACAAACCTCCAGCTACCAGGCTGAGCTCTCTCACCGCTCAGCCACGATTGTGGTTTACTGCATGGTCGACAGTGGCCAACAATCAAACTCGATGCATTTAAGTTCATTGTTGTCGTTTACCATTGTTACGGCTTGCAGTCAATATTTATTCCGATGGTGTCCAAGCTAGATTCTGGGTGTTCTGCTTGAAGTTCTCCAGATAAATCCTCCTTCTCAACGTTTACTATTGGGTAGAAAATACCAGAAGGGGTTATCGCTCTCAATAAAAATTCAAATTGATTATTTATTGCTGCTGCAATGTTGTTGTTTTTTTTTTTTTTTGGAAGACAAACGAATCTTGAAAGCGACATTTGTGTCAAAATAAGTAAATTGAAAATGGTCTAATTGTTCGAACTTGTCCTTCGCGAGATACCTGTATTATGAGCAGTTCAAATTGGCATAAAATCTGCGAACGTTCTTGGTGCCTGAGGGCTGAGAGGGCACAGCCTCACTGCTAATAAAAGTTAGCCGATCTGAGCGGTAACCGTGGCAAAGTCTCTGCTCTACTTACCGATCAGGTTACTGTGAGACACCGAGTTGGAACCATCAAAAGCTATGGGATGTAATACAGGCATTTCTGGACAGCGTGTCAACACAACAAAATTGGACGTTTTCCGGTTCGAATCCCTGGGTTTGCCCTCCGTTCTGTCCATAAACTATTTTAATACTGAAAGCTGCTTCCCGCCCACATCACCGTATTTTCACTTTTAAAACAAATTTCAAAATGTACACTAGCGGTTACTTACTATTTTTTACCGATATTTGTGAAGATATTAAATTAATGACTGGTGTATCAAGTTAGTAAAATGTCAACACATCAATAGTTGAAATAATAATCATAAAAGTACTGCGCACTGGGGAAAAAGGACCCATTAAGTTTTCGCCGTATATCAGAGCCAAAATGGCTGCCACCAAGTTTGTGGTCCAAACCGTGCTAGTCAAAACACGATTTCTATGTGACTTTTCCGGTAAACATTTCGCATCTTTTCCATAGAGAAAGAACCGTGTGAACACTCATGCAGGTAATACCGATATCACATGTGCAATCTCTGCTGCGTACCTTCTTATGGAAACAGTGTCACAACCTGCTACCTTGCTGAATAAATCCTCAGCTCTAGGTACTGAATGGTATTCTATTTCAAACGGTGGGTCTACAATGCCCAAAAAAATCGCCGACTATTCCAACATTACCATCAGGCGTAGATTAATAACCGGCAACTATAGAACCGAGGTGTCAGTTAAGGTTGATTGAACTTACGGACCCTTTACTGTTATGGGTTTTTTGTGTGATATCATCCCTTTTGGTTGTTTTATGGTTTTGCTTTATGAAAGTATTGGTTGTAGGCTGTTTCTGAAAATGTAATTGTAAATAGTGTGTTGAACAGCCTGAAGAAAATATAAACTTTGGTACAATTTATGCTTGCGAACTATTATATATCCACTAAAGTGCCCGCACCATTATACATTTGATTGTAGTGGGCATAAGTTAGTTTAGTGTTTAGTTACTTCATTCATTTTAGATAACTTACAATTACAATATTAATTGTAAAACGGAACGGGTGTGTTTAAGGAGGGGAATGTTTGGTGGTAGCGTCTCCCCCCCCCCCCCCCCCCCCCACAGGGCCTTTACGGGACATTTTCGGTGCTCATTCCCGGGCGCATCAGTTACGTAGTTAAAATAAGTCCAAATAATGTAACCCTCCCGGTTTTCCTTAAAACCACCACTTAAACTGAAACCAAGGTGTCAATTAAGGTGGAGTGATCCGAGTTGGGACAGAAAACTTCGTAACAGCCAGGAAACGTTTAACTTTGATAAAATTAATGGTCGCCAATTACCGTAAATCCTGTATTTATGGCCGGGTCCTCAATTGTAGCCGGTCTCTAATTGTAGCCAACTGTTTTCCCTATCATGAATTAGTAGTAGCCGGTCTCTAGTTGTACCGGGGGGGTCTAATTGTAGCCGGGTCAAAATGGCATGATTTTGAAAAAAAAATTCTGTAAAAGCGCACGTCTTGTCACATAAACATATACCTAACCAAATTAAAGACAAACGGTGAAAGCATTCATGTGACATTATGTACCGTTTTTAATGTCAAACAGACGTTCTGTATGTATTGATACAGTAAATTTCCTTTCTAAATTTGTAGTGGCCGGTCTCTAGTTGTAGCGGGGTCTCTAATTGTAGCCGGGTCAAAATGGTATGATTTTGAAAAAAAAATTCTGTAAAAGCGCACGTCTTGTCACATAAACATATACCTAACCAAATTAAAGAGAAACGGTGAAGGCATTCATGTATTATTTACCGTTTTTAATGTCAGACACCCGTTCTAGTAAATTTTCTTTCTAAATTTGTAGTAGCTGGTCTCTAGTTGTATCTGAGTCTCTAATTGTAGCCGGATCAAAATGGCATGATTTTTAAAAAATTCTGTAAAAGCGCACGTCTTATCACATAAAGATACCCAATCAAATTAAAGAGAAACCGAGAAAGCATTCATGTGACATTATTTACCGTTTTTAATGTCAAACACACGTTCTACATGTATCGATACAGAAAATTTCCTTTCTGAATTTGTAATGGCCGGTCTCTAGTTGTAGTGGGGTCTCTAATTGTAGCCGGATCAAAATGGTACGATTTTGAAAATA
>JAHWFP010200558.1:14666-25557 GCA_023313725.1 Lithobius niger
TCTACAAATATTGATACAGTAAATTTCGTTTCTAAATTTGTAGTAGCCGGTCTTTAGTTGTAGCGGGGTCTCTAAGTGTAGCCAGGTCAAAATGGCATGATTTTGAAAAAAATTCTATAAAAGCACATATATAACCAAATTAAAGAGCATTCATGTGATATTATTTACCGTTTGTAATGTCAGACACACGTTCGACATGTATTGATACAGTAAATTTCCTTCCAAAATGTGTAGTAGCCGGTCTCTGGTTGTAGCGGGGTCTCTAATTGTAGCTGGGTCAAAATGGCACGATTTTGAAAAAACTCTATAAAAGCACATGTCTTGTCACATAAAACATACCTAACCAAATTAAAGAGAAACGATGAAAGCATTCATGTGACATTATTTACCGTTTATATCATACACACGTTCTACATGTATTGATACAGTAAATATTCTAAATTCGAAGTAGCCGGTCTCTAGTTGTAGCAGAGTCTCTTATTGTAGCCGGGTCAAAATGGTATGATTTTTAACCAGTAGCCCGGGCTACAAATAGAGGATTTACGATAATAATATTTTCAATGTAGTGCCAGTTGCATTGCATTTGACTGTAAAACAGAAATAAGTGTTTTTGTTGTTTATGCTGATGGGAGTTAAACCCAAACAGGGTTATCACGCCCCCCCCCTCCCCTTGAATACAAAACAAGCGTTGTTTGTTGTTATTGTTTCTCTTAAGGGATTCGAATACAAACTGGGTTATCTGCCCTACTGTAAACAACGAGAGGGATAATTTAGCTGGACGTCATGGGTAGATAACCTAGTTTAGGTTCGTGCTCCCTAAAAGCAAAAGCAGAACGAACACTTGTGTTGTTTTTGCTTTTAGGGAGCACGAACCAAAACTGGTATATCAAGACACACACTAGTGTGTCACCCGCTAAGATAAACGATAATATCCAGATAAAATATATAAAAATGGGCATGGCGACCATTACACACGTTGCGTCGGGTAGTCGGTAGTCGGGCTGTTTTCAGCCATCTGAGGATAAATAACAATGCGACAGAAAAGGCTTGAAACTTGTTAGATCGGGAGACTTTGGTCGTCTGACAACATAAAAGTCATTGTTAGTGACAAAGCTTACAGTTTTCGTGTTGAAAAAACGACATGAATAACGTTGATATTAGCCTAATTACTAGCTATACTAGTACTAGTTTCACCAAAATAACTTTTTCCATGCGGTGAATAAAGCTGAAAGTTTAACTGTGGAACGTGCTTTTTCCTGGAACGTGCGCAGTGTGCAATTTTCCTATATTTTATTTAATGAATTGACTTATTGGACAGTTGATACCAACAATTAGATGCCATTGAAATCATCAATTATACAGGGTGGATCAAAAGTCCGTTGCACCCCACCAAAAGACCTACAGAATTGGAATTAGGCACCTGACTCCTAGTTTTGTTTTATCCCTAAGAGGTTCGCCACCTACTAAGCTTGCGTTGAGGCACCGTGCCCCCTTAATTCCCTGATGTAAAGTTTAACTTTTTTCCTGTCAGAAGTAGACTGTTGGGTCCAATTGGGGAAATATGCGCATGGCCCAGACAACGTGATAGCCGAAAACGGCATGCTATATTGGATGGATGCGTTTTAGTACATCTTCAATGTAGTTCCCATGTCTACATGAATGTTTCCCAGTACAGTGCAGGAAATTGTCCGGTGCTCCCATCAAATGTTTTACAGCAATGAGATTACACACCTGACACATAGAACTAAAGTTTGTCCCTAAATTGGGGGCCACTACATGAGCTTGGATTGGGGTGCCCTGCCCCCCTCAACCCCCAGTTATTAAACCTTATTTTGTTCTGTGAGAAATAGACTTTTGCTTCCAATTGGGGAATTATGTGCATGACCCAACCTACCTGATCGCCCAAAACAACAGGATGTGTTTTAATACAGGATATGTTGAGATAAACAGGATATGTTTTATTACATCTTCAATGTAGCTCCCATGCCCTCATGAGGGCTTACCAGCACATTGCAGGGAAATTATCCGGTGCGGGTGAGTCTCCAAAGGTTCTACAGTACTGAGATTACACAACTGGCACATAGGACGAATGTTTGTTCCTAAGATGGGGGGGCCGCATGCATAATCTTACATTGGGGCATCCTGCCCCCCTTAACCCCCTAGTTACCAAGTTTATTTCTGTTCTCTACAATAAACATTACTAATACTCCTGGGTTGGTTAGTTGATTCCTGACACCACCCATACATCAAAGAGCGCAGGCACTATCACCTATGACTGTACTTCAATTGATGACGATTGATCACGAGGAGCGGAAAGGGAGAAAATAGCTTATTTCTTGAGACGTATTACTTACTTGAGACGTATTGCTTGAACGTTTCCAACCCAGGGGTGTTTTTTTCGTTTAGTTTAAGGAACATAGATAAACTTTGTATCTGGGGGTTGGGGGGACCTGGCGCCCCAATGATAGCTCATGCAGTGGCCCCCATCTTAGGGACACACCTTGGTCGTATTAGTCAGGTGTGTATTCACAGTGCTGTAGGACCTTTGATGGGTGCACAGCATAGTTTCTTTCACCGTGCAGGGAAGCATCATGTGGGTGTAGGGTCTACATTGAAGATGTAATAAAACTCATCCCGTTTATCCAATTAGTATGCCGTTTTTGGCTATCACGTTGTATGGGCCACGCGCCTATTTCTCCAAATGGAACCAAACGTATATTTCTGACATGAAAAAAGTTAAATTTGATACCTGGGGGTGGGAGTTGAGGGGGGTAGGGCGCCCCAACGGAAGCTGCCCCCCCCCCCCATCTTAGGAACAAAACAAAGGACTATGAATCAGGTGCCTAATTCCAATTCTGTAGAGCTTTTGGTGGGGTGCAGCGGACTTTTAGACCACCCTGTATATTAAAAGCCTGCCGCCTTAACTTTTGTGAATTTGTGACCGCATCTCCTCCGTTAATATTATTTTGATATGTCATGGTGCGGATGATGTCTATGGATAGCTACCGTGGTGCAGTTTTGCACCTTTTAGGGCAGAATTTCGATTGGTCGTGCCATTCCGTAGTTACGGAGCTCTGTATTAACAGTTTCGTTTTACATTGTTTTCAACATTGTTATGACGCAACAATGCAAATCGTTAAACGCCAGGATGAAGGGTATTGTCATAATTATTTTATTGTAAGTTTTAAAATTGCGGTCTTTTGTCAAGTCAGCGTAGCCTATTGTTTAGGTGTTTAGGGCGTTATCAGGTAGGAGGTATAGCTAACACTAGGTAGGTATAAATTAACTGTTAATGATACAGTATATCACCATCATATGTGCTCTATGGTTATAGAAATACATTGTAGATGCTCTTACGTTACAGAAATATTTCATTTACGTTTTCATACAAAATTGTTAGTTTGCTCAAAGAAGGGAGGCCGGAGTGGGAGGGAGGAGGGGTCGAAATATTTGTGGGGTCGTGGCCCATTCTGGCCCACCCCTAACTCCGTCACTGTGTTTGGGGCGGTTCCTATAACAAAGATTAGTAACTTTCCCCATCAAAAATTTCGTGTGTGTGTGTACCAAACAATTACTCTTGGTTGGTGGTGATGGTCGTCTGTAGGAGTGGACCCCCGTACATTATGTCAAACCCTAAATAGATAATTCATTTTGCAAGTAATGTGTTAATTAGTCAGCTTTGTCCAGGGATGCCTGGGATTGAACAACGCTCTTGATACGTAACACCCCGAGATTTCGTGGCAATCTATCTGCGTTCACAAATTGTATTGTATGGATTAAGGGAAGTCATTCGCAGTTTCAACACGTTTATGCAAAGTTGTGATTAAAGAAACTTACTTTGATGAAGCATGGACATGCACATGACAGACACAACCACATGTTTATTATGCCCGTCCAATGTTGTTCACAGTGCCATTTCGGACATATATTTTTCTCTTCAATTTCAGCACTGTAAACACGAAAAGGCAAGAGAAAAGAACGATGCCAAACTGAAAATAAAGCAGTTCGCTCATAGTGCCTGTTATAGAAATTCGGTTGCCACACTGTCACTGCAGGCATGAAAACAAGAGGCAAGAAGGGTCCACAGTGGTAAGGGAGATGCGCTGATTGAGTGAGCAAAGCGAACGAAAGAAAGCGTTTGTTAGTCAGTACGCGCAAAATTGTGATTAATGAATTTTGATGAAGCATGGACGCACGCATGAGAGACGGGCTGCAGGATGCTAAACTGAAAATAAGCAGTTGTTCACAGTCCCAGTTATAGAAATTCGGTGTCACCACGCCGATACTGCAGGCAAGGGGGAAGAAAGTTTTATGGTGGTAAACAACAACTCTTGATTTAGACGTGTTGATTTAGTGAGCAAAGTAAACAAAAATCAGCGTTTGTTAGCCAGTAAGTACAAAATAGTGATTAAAGAAGCTCACTTTGTTGGAGCATGGCCACACGCATGCCAGAACATATCCACATGTTTCTTACATCCATCCAGAGGAGCGGCTTCTTCCTGTCTGAACTTGAAAGCCGATAATATGAACTTAATGGGTGAAGTGCTAGCTCACTTCTAGATTCCGCAAATTTATCTAAAAGCACAACAATGCATAGTATGTGCTCATTGTTTCAAAGTTGTAGTGCTCGGTTGAGGTCGTGCCATTGTTGCTCCTCTGCAAAGTATATTTGCGTAACAATGAGAAATGGCGCTATCGTTTAAACCCTCCACATAACGAAAAAACTACGGTTTGCACAGTATCTATACACACGCTAGTGTGTCGCGCCAAGTTAGGCAGCAAACATCACATCAATTCAATTGTCGAGGTTGTAAACCATTGTACCGCGACGACATAGCGTCAGTGTCTTACATCCTGAAGCATAGTTGGGCACATTTCAGGTAACTTAGAGAAAAATAATAATGCCGTACAAAAGCTTAAATTGTGTTGAAATCAAGAGCAATGACCCACCTGACAAAAATTAACTCGTGTAGGAATACCAGCTAAGCTGATTTCAATGCAAAATGTGACCCTCAATAACGTTGAAAATGTGTTACTACTAGACTCTAGTTGTAAAATTTTCAATGTTATTGAGGGTCACATTTTCCATTGAAAGCAGTTTAGCTGGCATTCCTATACGAGTTAATTTTTGTCAGGTGCGTCATTGCTCTCGATTTCAGCACAATTTAAGCTTTTGCACCGCATTATTATTTATTATTATAACCTAGCAAGTCCGCTCATCGCCATGTTAAATCCCAAGGGTGATTATTCATCGATACCGCGATAACCGGAAGGCTTCCATCTATGCAATTGGACGAATGGGTGCAGTGCAATACGAACTGCGTACCTTTAAAGGTTTGGAGTCTGGGGGCGTAACGGGGATGGCGCGGGAGGGCGCGTAAGTACGAAAATATTGTTGTAACCATTGTTAGTATTGTCGGCATCGTCTCTCATTGGACGGCCAAAGTTCGAACAATGAGAACGTGTTTACTGACGTGCGTGCCTAGGCACACACTAGTGTATCACGATAAATCTATAAACAACGTTGTAAAGAAATTGTATTCACGTCCAATTCACGAAAAATAAACAAACTGTAAAACAAAAGAAAAATTAACAAAGCCAAAAGATGGTAAAGAGGCACCAAGTTGAGACTGGTTCGGCCCTTAAAAGGAGTGACATCAACACACCAAATCTAACTAAATAAAACAAATTACAACAAAATTAAAACCAAACCAAAAACCTATAAAGAGGTGACTAAGTAGAGAATGGTTCGGCCTATAGGCAAAAGGTCGTAGCAAATTGTTGAAAACCAATTTCTTGTTGATGTGGCACTTTATTACACATCTACACAGTAGTGGAGTTGAGTCAATATACACAATTAAAAAAAAAAAGTAAGTGATATCATATCAAAAACCAAAACTGGTAAAAGGGGCCGCCAAGTTCCGAATGGTTCGGCCCTTCAAAGGAGTGATATCAACACATCAAAACATTCGCCAATTTAATCGCACCGAATAATACTTTGCTACCGAAAGTAGCAATGTTCTAGTTTTCATTAACTTTCGAAATATTAAGCGGCGCGATTATCTTCGCGAATGTTTTGGTGTGTTGATATCACTCCTTTGAAGGGCCGAACCATTCGGAACTTGGCGGCCCCGTTTACCAGTTTTGGTTTTTGATATGATTGTACATTACCGAATGAAATTTTAACTGACGGAAAGTCTGTCTTAAATATCGTGAGAAAATTGGTGTTGGGTGCATGCTTAAACATTATGTTAAAAAAACTATGGTTTATTCGTGATACTATAAAAAAAAGGGTTCGTTTAACTAGCTTATTTGTCCTTGGATGATCTTGCACCAGAGAGATTCAAGCAAACGCTGCTTTAATGCTGTAACAATGGGTCGTTTCACATCTGTGATATTGTAATACAGGGTTGTCCACAAAAACAGACGACCAAAGATTTTAAATCTAACTTTTCTAGTTAGCACCACTCAGAACCAGGAGGACAAATTTTCCCATATCATTAGATTTGATTTCTATCCTATCCTGGTTCTGAGGGTGCTAACTAGAAAAGTTGGATTTAAAATCGTTCGTCGTCCGTCTTTTGTGGACCACCCTGCATAAGTATACTAGTATTCATTTATGGTTATTTCTAGTTCAACTAACTGCTTTTACGATGACGAATGCGCTAACTATACAGGGTGGCTCAGTCTCGAGAAGCCTACTACCATTCCAAATCTACTAAGAACAGAACCATGAAAATCTACATACATACACTATGGGTCGGGGGACATGTAATGATGCTAGTTTAAATGACCTTGAATTAGTCCGTCAAGGTCATCACGATGCTAAATTTTGAACTACACATCGTAGAATAGTGGTGTAAATTGGAAAGTTGTAGAGAACCGTGAGTTAATCCTAAATCGAATAAGAGAATGAAAATCGGACCATTACGATAGGAGTTATCATTCAAACATGTTAGTCATAATATCTTCACTGCATGTCTTCAGGTTGTCCAGCGGAGAAGGCGCCGTACCTAACGAAAGTATCGCGGCAATATGGAATACAGAAAGAGTTTTTCTTACCTATAAGCAGAAAGTGTGGTATGTTTTCCACAAAATTAGAAAGTGGTTTCCTGAAGCATGCATACGTTCAGTTACATATTTTGGGGGGGAGGGGGTCTTCAAATGTTTCCTTGAGTGGAAAGGGGAGGGGCAAGACAGATTAATGGTTTTAGGCAATGGCGTTTTTTTTTTTAATTTATAGCAAAGGGAATGAGTTAAGTTGATTCATTGTCATCAGTCATGTCAATTGTCAAGCATGTATTGGAGGAGGGAGAGGATATGCCCAAATGAGTGTTGCATTTTCACTTCCTTCCTGACACGCAGTAAACCTTTCCACCCCCCCCCCCCCCAAGTGTAACTGAACGTATGCATGCTTCAGAAAACTACTTTCCAATTTTTTGTAAAACGCATCATACGTTTCTGGATAGGTAAGGGAAAAAACTTGTTCCTGTATCCGGAACTACAGCGATACTTTCGTTTGGTACGGCGCCTTCTCTGCTGGAGATCACGAAGACATGCAGTGAAGCTTTTAAGACTAACTTGTTTGAAGGGTAACTCCTATCATAATGGTCCGATTTTCATTCTGTTTTTAGCTTTAGCATTAGCTCACGGTTCTATACAACTGTCCAATTTATACCACTATTCTACGACGTGTAGTTCAAAATTTAGCATCGTGATGACCTTGAGGACCATTTCAAAGGTCATTTAAACTAGCATAATAATCTACACGTCCCCTGACCCATCGTGTTTGTATGTACATTTTCACGGTTCTCCTCTTATTAGATTTGGAATGGCAATAGGCTTCTCCAGACTTTTGAGCCACCCTGTATAGTTCAGCTGTTGCCTTCAGAAATTCTAGTTTGTGAAAAAGTGTATATTCGGTACCGTGCTCGATAACCATGCACACCCCATACACAACGTAACACCATGCACACTCACGAGGGGGAAGATACCAGACATAATAAACAAAAAAACGGAACGTTAAATGTTAAGAGTAAGGGTCTAAAAGTCAAAACCTACAAGGAACACGGACAAGCTTTGACAGTCAGGGTCTAGGTGTAAAATTTTGTCAGTAAGAGGCTGGCACCCTTACTACCCGGTGGTTAGATTAGTTCTAGTCTATTCGGAGAGAACGTGTGTATGAACGGTTGTAGCAGGTTTTCTTTGTTCTTAGAATATCGTTAAGGAACATAATTTTCTTGTGAAGTTTCGCATTTTGTCTTTTGATGCTTTATTATTTTTGATTATCTTTCGTACATCATGGTAGAGGATAACCAATAATGCTCTCTGCTGCGAATATGCTGTTATGTTACTAAATCGAAAAAAAAATTTTCAACCTAAAGCAAAGCACGAAACGCATCCCCACTAACACTGGACTTGCTTAATGATTTATCAAGCCAATTTTGTAAATCCAAGAACTTTCTTTAAAGCTACCTTTACACTAATTTCACAGATTTTAAGGTAACTGATGACAACCAATAATCCTCATTACTGTGTATGTTCTGTTATGTTACCAAACTGAAATGTACACCATACTACAACTGGATCATCACATGAGTCTTTATAGGAGGATTTACAGTTTTTCGTAAAAATGTATTTACTGCTTTCCTATTCTTAAGGACGAAAGCTGGCCACCGGGTAGTAAGGGTCTAATGCTTACCAGCCTCTTACTGACAAAATTTCACACCTAGCTGTCAAAGCTTGTCCGTGTTCCTTGTAGGTTTTGACTGTTAGACCCTTACTCTTAACATTTAACGTTCCGTTTTTTGTTTATTAATACCTGCTACTTTTAGAATTGTACCTAAACTATAAAACAGTGCAGCTGACGGTAGGCTACTGCCTGCACCGAGAAGAATGCACTATACACCCACTTTAGAGTTTGAGTACAACTTCCTTTTTAATTTTTCTTTCACATGTTTTATTTTTTTATTGAAGGAAATTAGGCTATAATAAGCATAATTTCAAAATGGCTGACTCATTACAAGATGGCGTGGATTACAGATTAATAATGACGATGGCAATTCATTGTTTCAACTGTTAATATCGTCTTTATTCTAAATTTGAAAGAAAATGGACGATACTAATAAGCATAATTAAAAAATGGACACCAAATTTCAAGATAGTGGCCATTAGAGATTACTAGTTACGATGGGACGTTCACTGTTTGACGCGGTATTAACTGTATCGTCTCCGTCCTAAATTGAACGAAATGGGACAATACGCATAATTTCATTTTGCCTTTCAACAATCAACTTTTTAGGAAAGACATAACACGTGTACGAAGAATGGATCTGGAGTTTGCTGAGTGGCATTGTTCCCTAATTACAATAGTTAAAACAATGTAAAAGAATCAAAATGATCGTTCAGGAACCGGTAACTCCGGAATGGATCGACCAATCGAAAAAGTGGTCTCTCTGAGGATGAAGCCGAGGGAAATTTCTGGCTAAGATCATGTTTCAGATTTTAGGTAGGTGCAGTAGTTTTTTTCTGAAACCGTGTCACACTAGAACAACAACAACAACAACAAGTGAACATTTTTCAAATTTACGTGTGGCTTCCTACGTTTACTCTTGCACGGAGTTGCATAAAAGTTGGATCTACTTTCTGGACAAGTTTGGTCGAAATATAGGCCTACTGAATAGAAACGGAGAAATTAATAGTTTGAGTTTTGCTGGAAAGAAGACTTCAATCATATAAATATATACACGGCTATAGCCGTATATGATACTCTTAGGTTGGGATAGCAAATTCATCATGCACTGTAATGAAAAAGGGCGAGCAATTCATTTTTGGTATGGATTCTTGGCATCGTAGCAAAGAAAAAGGGCAAGCGGCAGACAATGAGAACGGCTGTGCCCTGTAACAAGTAGTAACAAACGAAATAATGCTTCTATAATGCTGCAACGTTGGTTGAATAACAATCACAGCACGCACGGTCATTGTTGCGGGCTCAACACGCAAACAGAGAAACAGACAATTCATCTACACTGAGAATTATAAGAGGGGGGGGGGGGAATTGAGGCTTAATGGCGCGTCGACAGCTTGGTCATTAGCGCCAACCTCAGTCACAGTGCATTGGTCCGGGTTGCCACTGCACCACACATTACAGAGATATTAGTCAAACCCCCAATCTAAATCTCGTCTTACATCTGTACCTCCTGCAAAAATTGAAAAACACCGGACAGGAGGACAGACTTGTCGCCCAATTGACGTGCAATGTCATGCGGAAGACGGAAACGACGACGAACACCATCAAGATGGCGACAATCAACAAGGAAGTGCCGGACCGTAAGTGGCCGTCGACACCAATAACATTCAGGAGGGTCAACCCCCCCGCAAAAGGAAACCGTGAGTAAGTCGGGTGTGACCAATGCGCAAACGGGCCAACACAACCTCCTCACGGCGACTGCGGCGACACGCCGAGTGCCATTCCTCGACGGTGCCCTTAATAGCTATTAACTTATTACCGTCCTGTCTGTCCCACGAGGTCTGCCAAAAAGCATGTAACCTCAGACGAAGAGCTGGAAAGGCGTCTGAGTGAACAAGGCTGAGATCCCCGTCGAGAGGGCCAGAAAGGGCACAAGAGGAGATAAGAGTGACGCTCTCCGATTGAAAACGCTATTTACGTCCCTAAGACCAAACACCAGGGGTTTCAAAGGAATGTGAACAGGGATGGGAGAGTATTCACACCACACACTGGGGGGAAGGGAAACACGGGGCGGCAACGATATTTACTTTGCTAAGAAGGCAAACACTAGGGGTTCCAAGAAGGGGGAGCAGGGATTGGGGCGTTCACATGACACCATTTTGGGACATGGGTGTGGGGAGACAGAGGCTACGGGGGGGGGGG
>JAHWFP010200560.1:0-13058 GCA_023313725.1 Lithobius niger
CATGGGCCGGACAAAAGTGCTTCGCGGGCCGCATCTGGCCCCCGGGCAGTAGTTTGGAGACCCCTGTTGTAGAGCACGAGGCAGAAATCATTAAGTGGAGTAACAAATTCTTTATAATTCTTTAAAATTTGGTACAGAAGTCTCTATTATTAGTACAAATCGAACCAGTTATGGACCCCCAGCATCCCCACCAGCAACCCCTGCGTGCTCCTCCCAGCGAATCACTGGAATGTAGGAGGACTAGCACAATTGAAACCAAGCCACAGAGAATCACTCATATTACTTGTTTTTATAATTGACTTTTAGAACTTAGACGCACACGTCCAAGGGAAAATGCTGCAGTACGGGGGCATCAAGCCTTCCATACCAATGATTTTGGAATAAGTAAAAATGATTGAGCTTAGTCTAGATTCTGTAAAGGGTAGGAAAACTAAGTTGACTGGTAAAGGCATTCGGTGAGGGCTGTGAACCAAGAAATGTGCGATCTAACGGCAAGACTTTAGTCTGAATGGATCGCATACAACGAAAAAGAAATCACTGTCACTTCATTAGCATGCCAGAAACTACGTCTCAAAGAAAACCAGTAGCCTAGTTAACCAGGCACAGCACAATTAATATGTAAAATGAAAGGGGAGTAGCCTCCCAAACCAGTGTGGTAGCCGAAATTTAATTTTCCTCTCGCCGACTGCTCGAAAACAGAGTCATATGTTTGATGGAGGAAACAATTGATTTGCCATATTACTGTCAAAAAAGAAAAAAGGAAATGACTGCAATTGAGAGTGAAAAATTAATTGACAGGAAGTGTCATTTTGCAACCTTGAAATCAACCAAGAAAAGCATATAGTATTCATTGCACGCCAGGTACTCGTTTTTTGGAGAGAGGGGAGCATGAGGGGGTAACGTCACCCACACACAGCCCCTTCCCTCCTCCAGCTCTCGCCAGGAGGTGCGAGAGTGCAGTTCGCAACAGGCATTGGGAGAAAGAGCACAAGACCCGGGCAGTAACAGGGAAACCGTCGATTAAACCCAACATTTTCATTCGCAAAACTGCATTTTGTCTTTCTTCACCCCAAGCAAACCCCCCACACCTTTAGAGCATCCAGTCTTTTAGGATTACATACGTATATTATACGCTTAAACGTTTTATAACACTAATCCTGATTTATTTGGCAAAGGATGTGAGTCAGTGGCAGAAAAAAGGCTGCGAAGTTTGTATTTAGGGAGACTTCAACGCACAATTAGCTGAAACTGGGGCGGGGAGGTTGAATAATATTAACAGCCAAATGGTGAGAGATTTCGTGGCCAATAATGTACTTACTTAGGAAACCATACTGATAAGTTTGTAGGAATTTATACTTGGAGTAGGAGGGAACAGAAATTAGCCATAGATCTGTGTTTTTAATGAGGATGTAATGAAGTGGGTTTCACATGACGGGAAACACGAAATTAGTAGTATGACCATAATTTGATGTGGGTGGAAATGGATTTTAAGACACGTGGGGAAGTGGCATTTAGCAATTCACACAATCAAAAGAGTTGGAATCTAGAAGAAAATAAAAGTAACTGGAATTTGTAAGAGAGTAAAGGAAAAAATAAAAAATTGCACTGGGGGTACGGAACTGGGAAAATGAAATGGTAAAAACAGCAGAGGCAATGTTTGGGATGAAAATTGGGGGTTTGTAGGAAAACGAAAAGAATGGTGGGCTGAGGAGATAAATAAGCTGGTCAGGATAGGACAGCTGCGTGTTGAGAATGGCGACAAGCGCTTTACACGGGAGATACACCACAAAGTATTAAAATTAGGCCGGGAAAAAAAATAAGTTTGGTTCTCGGGCATTTCGAAGGTCGAAAAAGGACCAGGCCACCCGGCTTTTTATTTTATTATTTATTTTCAAAATGCTATGAAAATTCTCCACATTTTTCTTTAACCTTTTAAGCAGTATGAATGTATTGTATATATACGTCCAAAAAAAATCATCCCAAACACTGTAATGACGTATATATACGTCGAAGCTTTGAAGGTAAACTATGGGTCGAAAAACGCAATTTTCCACCAAAATATCGAAATGCGAAACGCTGAAATTCCTGACATGATGTGCATCGATTTCTGTAAAAAAAAAAAAAACGTAGTTACCAATATCTACAATTTTATTAAAAGCACTTTAGTTGAGTGTAGACTCACTAAAAACTGCACAAATGCCTTTCTCATTCTTTTTTCCTAAGTTACAAAGCAGAAAATTGGTCATTTTTGATCAGTGGTAGCGGTCGAATTATTTGACTGGGCGCTGCCATCTTGTATTAGTTGGACAGCTGGAATTCCCCTGAATCTACGCCTCTCAACATATGTTCTCGATGGCCATTTGGCATTGGCCAATCAGGCGAATTGTAGTTGGCCGTTTCTGGCCGTTCCAGGCTAACTTTCCAAAGCATTTGAAAATCGCGTTCCATTATTGGCTGGTTGGCACCACGTGACCGATTTTGCGTGCTCTCATTGGCTGATGCGCGATTTCAACAGAGATGCCGCCGATCGCTTCGGATTTCACGTGAGCGCTTGACAAGTGTTTTAGTTCGTCATTGCAAATCACAAGAAAGATGCTGTTTCACAGCATTAAAACATTAAATCAGCAGTCACGATGCAAAACTAAAATGGAAAAGGAGCCTATAAACCTTCACACTATTGCTTATCAGGTGGGAGCAACGATTTTTAGCCTAACTAACGCCGTCTTTCGGACGCGTTTTTGTCAACACGGAGATTTTCGATTTTCATTACCGCCCGTAATTAAAAAAAACAACAACGGTTCTCCGAAACTATTAAAGCCATTTGTCCGCTTTTTTCCGTGCATTTTAATGAATATCTGTTGCGTGCGTGTGTTTGAAATAATTGTGTCCAATAATTTTTGCAAGAATAAATATTTCGTTAGTGCCTCACTCCACGGGTAACGACGTAAGACGAATGAAATAAAAAGCGATTGACCCGCATGATTTTTGGGGACCCGCCCGCGCCCGAGAACCGAACAATTTTTTTTTCCCGGCCTTAGTATTATTATTTTATCACAAATTAGATATGCTAGTAACATCTATGGATTAATTTCTAATGGACTGAGTTTAAGATTACAGCAAATACTCAATAAAGCAGTAAAAGTACTTTTTAGCAAATCGGAAAACAACAAAAAAATATATAAAAGAAAACAATATTTTGAACTTTAAGCAAATCTTTGAATATGGAATTATAACGCAAAATTATTTTAAAAACTAATTTAAAATACCTGTTAGAAGAAATAATAACTGGCTTAAGTCCCATTACGGACAAACTCATATGGTAAAAGAAATCTTCCCATTTTTAATAGCAAACCTTTTTAGCAGAATACCTGAAAATCTACAACAAATTAACTGCAAATATGCTATGAAAAAGGAAATAAAAAAATGGCTGTTGTCAGAGAAATAAATAAGATTAATTTTGAAATGTGATTTGTAAATAAGGCGGTGTATGTGATGACTAACAATTGTAAATATTTGGTACATAAGAAAACTTACTAACTGCCTTTAGTCCTACAATAAAGTAAGACTATAGGTTTTATTCAATTTAAACTGTTTTGTTGATTTTGTAATAATATACAATGTTTCTGTCACATACAAACTCTTTGAGTTTCGTGCAGTACGTGTAATAAAGATTATTACGGAAAGGGAGCTTCTTGTCTTGAAAAGGTCAGATGGCGGGATCCATGAATGCCTGTTCTTGATTTAAGGACAAGGATGCTTGGATAAGGATGGTGATCCGAAGCTTGAAGTCTAGGGTGACACGATCCGTGACTGGAAGACAGTTGTTTTCAGGAAGGAAGATTGATAGTTGAGCGAAAATTTCTGCGAGTCGTTGGGAAATCCAGTTCGTTTGAGACACAGATGGTGGTCCGTGAACGAAGTTTCATGATGGACCAACAAGCAGGGTCGGATGAGCATACGAAGGTCTCTCCTTGTTTCACTGGATCGGGCCGTGGCATTGTCTGGTTGAGCGCACCATGGATCGGGAGGCTTCGCCTTGTCTTCCAAGATTGTATGTTCTTGACTTTAAGACAGCAATGCTTGGAGAAGGATGGAGATCCAAAACTTGAAGTCTTGGATGACATGATTCGTGACTCCAAGAAACTTGTTGACAGGTAAGAAGATTGATAGTTGAGTGAAAAATTTTAAAGAGTCGTGGTGAAATCCAGTCTGCTTCAGACGAAGGTCTTTCCTTGTTGTTCTGTATCGGGCCGTGGTGTAGTTCACTTGAGCATACCATGGATTGGGAGGCGTGGCTTTGTCTTGAAAAATCGGATTGCAAAATCCATGAATGCATGCTCTTGACTTTAAGACAGAGGTGCTTGGATGAGGATGGCGATACGTAGTTTGAAGGCTTCGATGACACGATCCGTTAACTGCAAGAAATTTGTTGTTGGGAAAGAAGATTGATAGAGTGAAAAATTCAGAGAGTCGTTGTGAAATCCAGTCCGCTTCAGACGAAGGTCTATCCTTGTTTCACTGGATCGGGCCGTGGTGTTGTCCGCTTGAGCACACCACAGAATGGGAAGCCTGGCTTTATCTTGAAAAATTCGGATTGCAAAATCCATGAATGCGTGTTCTTGACTTCAAGACAGAGAAGCTTGAATGAGAATGGCGATCCGTAGTTTGAAGACTTTGATGACACAATCCGTGACAGCAAGAAACTTGTTTTCAGGAAAGAAGATTGATGGTTCAGCCAAAAATACTGTGAGTCGAGTCCGTTTGAGTGACAGATGGTAGACAGACGAAGGTCATTCGGGCGTGAGGGCAGCCATTGTTCAGTCCCTTTGTGCGCACGCTGCTGTCCGAGAATTTGCAATCAGGATTGGAATTGAGAACAGCTGGACTGCAGTGAACGAAGGGCGAAATTCGGATCGACGGTGATGAACAGTCAACAATATTTGGATCGACGGGCGACGGATTGTGGGGTGAAGGAGTGCCATCTTGGATGACGAGTCAGTCGCCGTTTCACTGGATCGGGCTATGGTGCTAATCCACTTGAGTGTGTGCAGGCTGTCCAAGGATCACAAAAGATGGATCTGGAGAAAACTCGGATTGGAAGAAAAAAACGGTGGATCGTAGAAATCGAAAACTCGGATTGGAGAAGAGGCAGACGTTTCCGTCTGACGCTGGAGGGAAAAGATGGCAGGCCGGTCCAGCCCGAATGCTTTTATAGAGAATCCTCGCGCATGCGCAGGAGGAGTTACGCAGCTGGCCGTCTCTTCACAACTTTAAAACTCCAGCGTGAGAAGCGTACTTCGGGGAAGAATGCTATAAATTTTCAGGTATTGGATATTTCCGAACGGCAATAGAAATGTAGTGATTGCGGAGTACAGTATGAGTGGTAGTGCTCTTCAGGTGGTGGATAAACTGTTCGTTTTAGGAGTCCAAATAAACAACGTAAAATGGAATGATCACTTGTTGAACCTGTGTGCTAAAGCAAATGCCAAATTCAGATTGATAAACTGCGTACTTCGGGCCCTCCACCATTTTTATTACTTCAGTGAAATCGAAAATTGATTACTGCAGTGTAGTCTAGGACCCCAATACTCAATTTTTAATTGATGTTCTTGAAGGGATGCAGAGTTGTGGTACCATTATGGTGTTTAATTAAGTTACTTACGATGCATGCGTTTCCGGCATGTGAAGTTGAGAACACTTTAGAATGGCAGCCATTGAGCGTTTGCAGAAAGGACAAGGGACCTGGGACTCTTCCACAAGATATACTACAGGAACACTATCTTGAATCCTGTTGATTACCTTGTCGCCCCTGACTACATGAAGAGGCATGCTGACGCAAAAAAAAGGTATAGAGGTAGCCTACCAGTACAGAACAAATGTTTTAGCCATTTCTTTTTTCCACAATTTGCTGCTACTCCAAACGGCAGAACCAAGTGGAGTACACGAAACTTTTGGTAATGCGTATTTTTCAACTTTAGGTTTTTCAACAAAACTATCTGTGACTGGAATGAGCTAACAGGTGAAATAAAATAGGCTTTAACTTGAACTCAATTTTCTTTCACTTTTTTCCTATAAAATCCCTATATTTTGCATGTAAAATTCTTGTACTTTGCGTGTTAAATTTCTATTTTTCCTATATGTTAGCTTCTAATTTTGGCTGCGGTGCATGCAGGAAGGCTGCAACCAAAAACTGCTTGGCGGGACTGCAACCCTTTCCTAGATCGGTGGCCGGTGTCTGGGCCAACTCCTAACAGTGGTGACTTTATTTATTAAAACCTTAGTCGTACCACTATAATGACGACATCAAAATTACAGACAAAACCAATATAGGCTAACAAAGTATTAGCTTCACTACATAGTAATCAGAATGCTGAGCAACCAAGCTTTTCTTTAGAAACTCAGAATTTTCTTGCATTCAAGAAAAGCTTGGTTGCTCAGCATTCTGATTACTATGTAGTGAAGCTAATACTTTGTTAGCCTATATTGGTTTTGTCTGTAATTTTGATGTCGTCATTATAGTGGTACGACTAAGGTTTTAATAAATAAAGTCACCACTGTTAGGAGTTGGCCCAGACACCGGCCACCGATCTAGGAAAGGGTTGCAGTCCCGCCAAGCAGTTTTTGGTTGCAGCCTTCCTGCATGCACCGCAGCCAAAATTAGAAGCTAATATATAGGAAAAATAGAAATTTAACACGCAAAGTACAAGAATTTTACATGCAAAATATAGGGATTTTATAGGAAAAAAGTGAAAGAAAATTGAGTTCAAGTTAAAGCCTATTTTATTTGACGTCAAGTGATAGCAGAATGTATTTTGAAAATGGAGTACATTGCACTAATATTTGGTCAGGCTGTTAATTTCACATTAACTCAATTAAGTATCCACTACTTTTTTCTGCACATTTTTTTCTCATCTGCAGGTTTTACATTTAGGCTAATATGTTTAGGCCTATTTAGTTTTTTGTTTCTTTGCAGTATTTGTAAAGTAGCCATCAATCAGCTTGGTTCTTTTTTTCTGAATAATTTTCTGTTTTCCCTAGTCTTGTCAATTTTTTTCACTTGCATCATCTAGTTGCTTCTGAGCTGCCTCCACCATAATTTGCGCAACAGTAATGTCTTTGACGGATTTCCTTTTCACGGCTAATTTGAGTTTTTCATTGGCTTCTTTCAGAAGTGCTTTTCCAGCATCCAGTTGGGATGCAACAAACACTGCGGAGACACAATCGTGTAGCGGACGTCTTACAGCTACTCCCAAAAAACCAGGAAAATAAGAAATATAGGATTTTTTTCACCAAATATAGGAAAATATAGGGAGCTGCGCACCATGCCTTCCTGGTAATGTCACCTGGGTTCCGCAATATCTGCATTTCCAATAATAAGGCGATTGGGAACAAACAGCGAAGCCTGCTGTTAGCACCTGCGTGTCCATTACGAGCTGAAATGTGTCTTGTTTATTACGATTGTCCTAAAATACCCAAGTAGCTTTCCTCATGAAGAGCATCGTTCCTATTAATGCAGCAGCGCTTGCTGGTATTAAAAAAAAAAAACAATCACAGCGTCGTCCTCTTGGCAGCGAAGAGCACACAATTGGATTTAAGCATGCATGTACCCCCAGTGAATTTCAAAATTTAGATGGTCAAGTGTGCCTAGTGAAACTAAAAAAATTACCTCACAGCATTTTTGCCAGTGGCCTTTGTCAGCGCTTCAAAGTCTTTAGCATCCAATCCTGTGCAAAAGCTATGTTTGTGAGGTGCTAAGGGAGTGGACGATAAGTTTCAAGGCAAGGCTCGATTCCTATTCACTCCTTACTGTACAGCTAGGGGACTGCACACATAGGATCACATATTAGGCATCGGCATCAAGTTTTCCCCTTGAACCGACCCTACGTTCAGAGCAGAGAGACAGTGGGCAGACTGTCCCCCAAACACCAACTCAAGATTTCGGCCCCAGCAGGTCAGCTTTTATACTGGCCAGGGGGGGGGGGGGGGGGCCATTCCCTTTCAGGCTTCACGTCACGTGACATGCTAACAGGTTGGAACCGGTTCTCACTAGTTGAGTAGTGGAGCAGGCTCCTTCCCGGCTGTTGGCGCTCTGCCAATAGCCGTGTTTAGACGGGTATTGAGAGAGTGCACAAGCAGCGCATGTAACTGCAAGGCGCACCGGTTAGTGGCGCCTCGCTATACTTTATAGCGTGTTACATCATCCCCTCCCCTAAGTGTTTGCTTAGGCAAAGAGAGACTACCTGTATGCAATGCTATTATCCCCCAACCTACAATAAGGTTTGTTAGTAACATGGTCAAGCGTTTATTAAACAGAATAATAAATAAAAAAATAAACACTTTCAAAATTTCACAGAGTTTCACTCCTATTCTGTTGTAAACAAAATAATTTATCAATTTACGCCCTCAACCTAGTTGATGTAGACCAACAATCTTCGTCCTGCGCACCACAAAAAAAAATTGTTCGTATATCCTATACCGATAACCATCTTCTTCCAATGATGCACTCCTGCATGGCTTCCCTGCCATGCCTCCATGTAACACACCGAAGTTTAAGTTTGCACTGTGGTCCTTTCGCCTCCTGCGATCAAGGTCCCACTGTGAACTGCCGTCGTAACGGGTAACCATACGTGTGCTTGGCTGCATTGCACCCATGATTCCCGTTTAGACTTGTACGTGTAAGGTGTCACCACCAACATTGTCAAAGTTCAACACACCTACGTACGTTCACATTTTTCACTAAAGTTTTTCAAACGTTGTTTGTACTTGTAAAGTTAATGTTTCTTTCCACCTGAAAGTTTTTTCTTCACATTTTAGGTAAATTATGTTAATTTCCCAGAATTTGCTTCTTCTCAATGTTTGTTTTCCTGTCACTACTAGATTTTGGCTTAATTCTAGTTTTTTTTTTTTTTCTCTTTAACACATAGGCTTCCTTTAACACCATCTAATTTGTTACAATACTTTGCTTAGTTTGAGTCTGTATACTCTGTAACATTTTTATTAGATTCAAGTTTCTTTGTAAAGAAGGGGGGGGGGGAACTTCCTACTCTTCCTCTTCCTCCACCTCTCCCGACACTTCCATTTCCTATAGATCGTCGTTTCCCAACTGGAATCTTTCGTCCTTTTCCACGTCGGCCATCGCTATAAGCTCGTCGATCCGGCGATCCAATAGTACCGTTCCCTCTGCTGATGATGGTACTTCTGCCGTAGGCCACTCCGCATTCGCCTCTTCTTGGCCCTGTGCGTCGGTTCTGCCCCCCCTGGGCGCCGAGGGTCCTGGAATTGGGTCCTGTGGTGTGCCCCATGGGTTCTTCATTCCAACAGGAAAATCATTTGCAAATTTGTGCCTAATGATGATAGCCATAGCGTGGCCTGGCTTGCCAAGTTGAAGCTGGTACTCATCCAATACCTCCTGCCAATAGTTGTGCGACAAGGTTGGGCTGGACTTCGTGAAAAAGCATTTTCGGCCACGCTCACCCGTCCAAACTTGAGCCGCCACGTGTTGCGTTCTTGGTGGATCCGTTTGTACGCCTTTTTCTTCCATTTTTGGCTTTCTCTCAATGGACTGCCTTCGACGTTTTGGGTCCGAATAGGCTCGGCCTCGTTGAGTGGGGGCTGTGGCTGCAGGAGCGTTGCTGCCTTTTCTTGCCTTCATCTCTACTGGCTTCTCCTTCTTTCCCTCCAACTTCTTAGCTGTTGCATTTCCATCTTTTTGTGGTGGTCCACCTTTCCTTTTCCAATACCCTGGATCTTTCTCTGGACATTTTCCGCCTTCCGCCATCTCTCCTTTGTTTTAATTTTTCAGGTAAGTGAAAAAAATTAATTTTCCGTCTCTTCTCAGGTGCAGCGTGCAGCTACCCCAACGACGAAGTGAAGATCCGGTGTCCTTTCCCGTGTATTTAAGCAAACCCGCTCATCACGTGCTCGGGATCCCGAATCTCCGTATATTTCTACGGGAATTACGCATGCAGATCCACCCGCGGATCCATAATGCCCGGAAATGACGCACAATACTTCCGCTCCAGCCGCAAAACATACCGTTCACCTTGCTCTCGACCCGATGTTGACAGCCGGACTCAACATTGCTTTTAAAGCCTGCCGAGAAGCAAGAATAGGAAGTATTGAAGCATTATTACGTGTAGATATACGATTTTCTTAGGATTATGTAGAAAAAATGGTTTAAAATGGGTGGATGGAAGCAATTGACCTACGTCTTTCACTCCCCTCCCCATGGAACGGGATTTTTAGGCCTACGCCCGTTTTCCCCATTCCTAATCCTCATCGTAGTAGATAAAAAGGCAAGGAATGACCATCGGCCCCTCCCCCCCTCCAATCTACATGAAAATAACTTGGAGTTGAGTAAATACATTTTTATTTCTGTATTTATGCGTATATTTTTGTGGAAAAAAAACGTGTTTTGGAATGGTAGATTTTTTTTTTCAGCCATTCTTATTACCGTCCCATCCTGTTTCTTTTACTCACTCATTGCACCATTACCTGTATACCAATGTATTGTAAAAAAAAAAAAGGTAATCCTTGCGAATTCTTGGTTTTCAGGGCTTAAAAACCGACCTAAGTTTGGTTCCACTCATAATGTCAGCCTACGTTATTGTTACTTTCTGATCGCCCCCCCCCCCCCCCCCCCCAATTCGCTTTCGCAAATTGTACAAGTGGTTTGGTTTGCCAGGTAACGTTGGTTGAATTATTTTTTTCTTAGGAATAACCACTGATTTTTCTTGCTCAGGAACCTTTTGGGTTTCCTTAGCAGGGAAAAAATAGGGTTTCAATTGGTTTACGCTAAGTGGACCAGTTTCCTTTCCTGTCTTAACGTCTCTCAACATGAATGTTTTCTCGGATTTTTGGGCCGAAATTACAAACTGGCCAGCAAATTTGGGCGCCAAGGATGAAGTTATACCTCGCGCTGCATTTGATAGCATGTGTGTACGGCGGACAACAAAATCTCCCACCTTTAGGGTTAGAGCCTTATGCCGTCTGTCATAGTAGACCTTTTTCTGTGCCCTAGATGCTTTCATTGACTGCCTAGTCAACTTATACATCTCAGAAAAACGCTGTACGATCTCCATTTGAACCGTTTCCTTGCCACGTGTTTTCTCGGGTAGAGGTCCAGTTGTTAGCTGGTCTAACTCTAGTTCCCACGGACCGGTTGGGTTTCGTCCGATGTTCAGTTCACTGGGTGTGAACTTACTAGATTCAGACACAGAACTTCGCATTGCAAAGGCGAATTCCTGCAAATGATGATCCCATTCGTTGTGAGTTGCAGTGAAGCATCGCAACATGTGTTTAATGACGCGATTCTGTCTCTCGACCACGTTAGCCTGAGCATTGTACGGGGTTGCGAATTGGGCTTTTATGCCCCAATCTCTCCACAAACAACGCCATAAATTAGCCACGAAACAAGGTCCATTGTCAGAAAAATTCTAGAAAAAAATCCCCAACGTAGGACTACCTCCTTCACACACTCGGCAACTTGTTTCGCTTTGGCCGTCCTGAGAGCAAAAAGTTCTGGCCAAGAACTAAACTCATCCAGGACTACTAGTATCCAGCGCCGCCCTCTTGGGGTTGTTGGTAGCGGCCCCAAAAGATCGACGGATATTTTCCTCCAAGGGGCATCAGGAGGATCAATAGTCTTCAGGAGTCCAGCAGGTTTCGAAGTATCAGTTTTGCAAGTCTGACACTTGTCACAGCTGCGTACGAACTCTACTATGTCCTTCTTCATGCCAATCCATCCTACCAGCTCCTGCATCCTTTTCAGAGTCTTAAATACCCCAAAATGGCCTCCCAGTGGTGAGCAATGGATTGCAGCAATGGCGTTGTGCCGTAGTGACTGTGGTAAAAACGCTTTGAAACGTGTATTACCTTCAGCTACGTCACAAACGTTACGTGGAATGTAGATTTTACACAAGATTCCATCACGCAAGCAGAGCCTCCCTGGTTTGAGGTTACTTCCGTCCACAGCTGAAGCACTTTCAGCTACATTGCTTAACTTAGCAATCTGGCGCGATGACCAACTGTCACCAAACTGCGCCATCCGGATCTGCTCCAAACTTGGAAATCCGGTGGGTCTCTCGGTTATCTTTACGTTTTCCACCTTACAATCAGATATCAGTACCGGATTTTTGGTTTCATTCTCGTACATCCTGGAGATTGCATCTGCCACATGGTTCTGTTAACCCTTCTTGTACCTTATCTCAAAATCCATTCCCTGGAGTTCGAGAACCCACCGTGCTAACCTTCCTGAAGGCTGTTTCAAGGACTTCAAGAACGCCAATGCGCTGTGGTCTGTTTCTATCAAGAATGGAGCGTTCTCAATGTAAGGTCTGAACCTACGTACAGCATACATTACGGCTCCCATTTCTTGTTCAGAAACTGAGTGATTTTTTTCAGCATCTGTGAGTCACCTCCCAGCAAATGCTACAGGTACGAGCCCGCATCCTTCGACGTGTTGGGAGAGCACCGCCCCAAACCCGGTTCCGGATGAATCCGTCGAGATTTCAAACCTCTTATCCAGATCTGGAAGTGCTAAAACACAGTTTGTCAGGCTGTCTTCTAGCTGTTGTACTGAGTCTGATTGTGGTTTACTCCACTCCAAACTGCATCTCCCTTTAGTAATTCGAAAAGATTTGCTGCTTTGATATGGAAATCCTTGATAAAAGGTCTGTAAAAACCCATCATCCCTAGAAATCTACGCAAAGATCTCAAATTACCAGGCTCTGGGAAATCCCTGATCACCTGTACCTTTTCTGGTAATGGTGAGTACTCATGAGGCCGTATTATGTGCCCCAAGTAAGTGATTTCCTTTGCACAAAGATGTATTTTCTTCAGATTTACTGTCATCCCAGCCTTTCCAAGCCTTTCCAGTACATCTGCAATGTGTAGTAGGTGGGATTGGTAATCCTTTGAGTAGATTATCAAATCGTCTACATAGCACATAGTATGAGAATACATAGCATCCCCTAGAGCCATGTCCATAACCCTAGCGAATGAGGCAGGTCCATTACAGAGTCCATATGGCATCTTCTTGAACTGCCATGACCCCATAT
>JAHWFP010200565.1:2185-15395 GCA_023313725.1 Lithobius niger
CGTGATGACTTAATACTTGAACGTTCCCTAACGGTAGGCGAATTAAACGTTCTGACTGTTAATTAATAATTACGGTACTTTAAAAAATGAATGCGCATCTCGTTTGAAAGGTATCCTTTAAAGTTTAGAGTAAACAGTGCCCAAAAGCAAGAACGGCAGCCATCAGTATCTTCCAAAGCTACAATCAGAACTCGGCAAATTCAAAAGAGCGCACCAAAGAATGGCAGTGACGTACTATAAACACGTAACTGATCTTTAAGGTGAGTTAAGACCTAACCAGACAGAAGGGAGCTTCATGCGAAGCGACGAGTAACTACATGCCTATGAGGTCAAAATTGCTGCAATCCTGTGTGGTTGGTATTGCAGTTATCGATCGAATTTGACGTCTTTCTTGCACCATCCCGCGTCGTGTTGCAGCCGTAAGCAGCCAGTCTTGTCAGGGTTTTATTTATCCAAGATTGAAAACTTTGTCGATGAACTCGAAATGGAATTCTTCAGTCGCGTCGAAACGGTGACGTTAATCTCGCACAACACACACTTTTCAGCTTTCTGTGTATTAAAGAACATCCGGCGTGCCTTACAACATTCCGCCCGCCTTATAACAGCTACGCGCAGATCGTGATCCGCGATTTACCATAGCCAAGGTCGGCTGGGGTGGTAGCTGCGTTTCTCGCAGCGAAGAACGTAGCTTGCTGTCTCGGTTGGCTTTGGGAATAGTACACAAAACAGCATCAAGTAAAGATTGTGTCGTCACAAACCGGAATGATTCTTGTATTTTAACATCAGTTTATAATTTTCTAGGCAAGTGTCTTATAATTTTGCTGCGGCGATCTATTGGAATAATTAATTTTAATTTTTACCGCATTAGTCTTTTAGATTTTTGATTTCATGGTAATTATTAGAAAATTAGTATATGCGCACACAGAGATGAAACGTCATGATTGCTGTAAGTGCGCAAAGCATCATATACGTGTAGGATACAGTAAATAAAGTTAACAATTATTCAACAGAAAATCTCCTAGACGCCACATCTTAAAACGGATTTTTACGAAGGGATTGGCTAACGGTAAGGAAATAGACCTTTGATGTACTTAGTACATAGTAAATAGTACTTGATGTGGGGATCGAGAAAAATGGCGCTGGGAGGCATATCCCTTTATGAAGGTACCAAAATGTCTCCAGAAGGATTATTTATTTTTCGAACGCACTGTCACAAACGAAAAATTTTCACTTCCGTTTTGTACGAGCATTAAGCCTTAACCAGACCAGCCGCTCGTGGCAACATCACGACGCTGGATGGTGTAAGAAAGACGTCAAAATCGATCGATAAACGCAACACCAACCATGATTGCAGCAATTTTGACCTTGTAGGCACGTAGTAACGCATAGCTTCGCTCGAAATTTTCTTCTGTTATCAATATATTTGCAACTAGTAAATTCGCCCCCCCCCCCCCCCAAAAAAAAAGATTTCTCACAGGTGCTGGAGGAGAGATTCATACTATACACTGTTCGTATGGGGGCACGGAACATAGTACAACTTTAAAATCCGACGACCTGAACGGCCCGTCGAGTTGCTGGAATTAACTGAAATCATTGTTCGCTGCCTGACATGCAGGAAAGCCCAACGAATTCAGCCTTTTCCGGTGTTACCCCATTAGTATCTGAGACTGCTTGCTATCTCTTCTCCGTCTAACGTATATTAATAATATAACCAAGGTGCCACCACATTTTTTGGTGAGAAAATTAATGTCAATGGAAAAAATAATAATGCAGGCCTCGCAGACCTCAAATTAAAAAATATAGGTTAAAAAATAGGTTGTAAAATTTAAAATATAGGTTTTTATAGGTTATTTTTCAGCAAATATATAGGCTTTTATAGGATTTTTTGTCCGTTTATTTCATTCAGCACTTAAAGGGCAAATAAGGTGTTTTACTCTTGTTTGTTACAATAACTAGCTTTGCTTCGCTCACTCTATTCGCGTTGATTCACGCATCATGTAGTTTAGTTGATTTCTTTCTGGTATAGTTCGGCTGATCGAACTATGACGTCTTCAGAGCAGTTTTTCGCGTATTTGGGGGTCAAAGAATTAAGTTACAGCAATGAAAATAGGCCTAACGGAAGCGCAATTTAATTGTCTTTCATTAGGTGGTTCTCTCATCTTTGTAGGTGCTTTAGTTCACGAGGAGCAGAGGAATAAACACGCACATAGCATGCTAATAGGCCTACAGATAGGCTGATAGGGTACACTGATAGGCCTACAGATAAACCGACACATTTTTCAACTATCGTAAATGCAGAAAGAATAATTAAAATCCTTTGCATTTGACACAATAAAACGCGAATGAAGTTGAGATTTACCAATTTTAGCCTTGTCACTACATGCCGTCGTTAGCCGTTTAACTCATTTTGCTTTTTTTTTATCAATATTTGTTCAGGAAAATAAAACACATACATACCAATGTAAAATACTGCTAACAAAGTCATCTACTGCCAATAAAATTTGTAAACCTATTCATTCTTTTTATCGTGGAATACTAACACTTACATCAAGGTAGTGGAGGGGGGACAGAGTCCAAGATGTTTTTATAAAATGTCGACTGCTGAAAGTGACAACTTTGAAGTCCAGAAATGTATTTTCCCCCATTTTGAGCAGTGGTTATTTTTATTCGTCATCCTACCTTTACGGGGCTAAGAAAAGGTGTGACCCGTCCACCCCCCTCCCCTCCTGCACGGTTTGCTATTTAATGAAACGTCAGGCTTGCATAAGATAACCAGCATGTACTAGTACATTGGAAATAGTGAAACAAACTTATTGTGATGTATGTAGGATTACAGTCCTAATACTGCGTCGGTAAACTATGGCATAAGGAATAAATGGAATACAACCTTGGTGTAAGCTACCACTGAACAGACAACTTTACTTCCTGTAAACCTGTGGTTATATAGGTACAGTCAAATCACGTGACAGGAAGTATGGTATACAATTAATAACAATATTGCATAGCTAACCTAATAGATTGGTTATTGTAAACTGGAGGGTTAATAAAACAGGAACCTATTTTGAAGCGGCCATTGTGGTGCCACAAATAACGACACCACAATAGACAGCACGAAAAAAAAAACAAAAAAAAATTCTAGCCTAGCTGAAAAAAAATAAAATATGTATTATAGGCAAGATATTTTTTAGTGCACTGTCTAAGTTAAGAGTTTACACAAGTTTGCGCTTTCAAAAAAAAAAAACTAAACACTTTTCGAAAGCTGTGTCAAAATCATAAGCCAAAGGAAAGTCTGCAGCATCTAGCACCATATAGCGCTATCTAGTATTCGCTAACATTTGCTCGATGATTAAGAATCTATCGTGGCGCCATCCAGTGGCATTAATATCGTTCACTTTTACAGCTTGTTCCCAGGTGCACGAGTACATACCAAATCATGCGGCTCGTTTACTGTGTTAATAGAAATTTCCTTCGTTCGCTGCATGCAAGCGCTAGAACGAACTCAATGGCGCTAACTGCTGCAGACTTTCATTTAGTGGCAACCCGCCTTTAAGGTTACGTCAACACTTCAACGCCGCATTGGATTTCCTTCATGGGAGAGACTTGTTAGCAATAGCAAGAATTTATAGAATTTAAATTCTTGGTCACTAGTAATAAAAACAGATGTCCGGACAGATGTGGAAATGCAGACGTGAACAGTACTGTTGCATGTTGGAGTTAGGGAATTTAACCTTTGATTTTAACATGAAACTTACTGGAAATCTAAGAAACTTTTGTTTGTGAAATCTTAGTGGAGGGATTCTCAATCACGCAACTGTCCTTCACAATGATTCCCAATGAAGCTTAGTTTTCATACAGTTTTTTTTTTAATCACAGTTTCAACTAATGCTCTCTGAATAAACTGGCTCAATTTTAAACGTTATCACAACCACACATTTAAAGTGGCACTATCACCAATTGAAAGTAGGCAGAATCTGCCAACATCTAACTCTTGCTTGCACCAAGCGAAAGAATGTACAACGGCATTTATTTTAACAAAGCAAACAAGTTACGACCTCCTTAATTGTTGACTGGAAATTTGGTACTTCTTCGTCCACCTGTTAGTGAGCTATTAAGGCAAACAACATCAGTGCCGCCAGATGGCGCCACGGTATTTTCTTTCGCTTTTCAATCGGTGATAGTGCCAATTTAAGAAACGGAAAATTTGATATGTAAGAGGTCTGTTACACCATGGCTTATCGCACAATGCGCACCAGTGATATGGATGAGTATACTCCGTGAATGGGGCAAGGTGGCCTGATGGTTAGCAAGACCATCTCGTGTGCCCGAGGTCCCGGGTTCGAGTCCGGCCTCACCCACCCCTGGCATTTTTGGGAAGAGAAGGACCCTGTGATGTCTCACGCTCATGTTGATTGTGGCTTGTAAAAGATTCTAGGAATTTCCGAAGGGATTTACCTAGCAAATTTGTCCCTCTCTCCTTCTGGTGCTATGGCTAATATGTGGTGTACGTCAAACAACAATGGTATATTCCGTGATTAGAAGGGAGGCAATCACAAACTCATGTCGTGGAAAATTAAAGAGCACAGTAAGCCACCTTTAAGCACTTACGTTCGTCCGAGTGACGTGATCCTGTTTTGAACTGGCATCCATTTTGTCCCCAGATCATTGACAACACACATATACAAGTCACCGTTATGCACTTACGTTTCGTCGGGGTGGTATGACCCAGATTCGAACTGGCAACCCAGTCCGTCCCCAGATCACTGACATAACGACTACGTTATTTCTAGAGTACGATTTTCGTGGTATGGTTAGTTTTCTTCTTTCCTTTACATACAGCAGAAGCAATAACTCCGTATTAGCTAATGAGCTTGCATCTGGAACCAGTCCATGAGCTAGCTACAAGGGGCACTATAGAGAGAAAAAAACGATGTCTTTAGTCAAGCTAATTTGCTGTGACAGCGGCTTCGTGTTTCAGTGTTGAAAGGGTCGGAGCGCGGGCCCGCACTTTAGAGAAACGTTTTAACTCTTGGAGCGCTTATAAACAACAGCAGGAGGAGGGAAGGGGTGAAAGCTACAACGACAGAGCCACAGATGTTGTAACGAGAGAAAAATTACTTAAAGACAGGACCAAGTCCAGACCCTGGTCGTGATGTCGGGGTCCAGTGAGGAAAGTGCATGGTAAGAAGGGCGTCGGGTTTTCTATTTCTGAAACCGTGTTTTTGCGTGCGTCACCAAAGTAACACCAGACGCGGTGTTCAGGGTCCAGTGTGGAAACGGTATAAGCCTTAGTTAAAATGTACCGGGCCCATACAAACTCCCTGCGCCCGGTACAAATTCCCCCACCTACCCCCCCCCCCTTCCCCGTCGCCGATCCTGCTCCCATCGCACTCTCCACTATTTTGCCGTTTCCCTTCAGAAAACAAGGCCTTTACAGCATTCACATTTGGTCATTCATACATTCTTCATCGATAGACAAAAGGAGGAGTATAGAGGCCACCTGAATGAAGCGTGCAAAGATCCACGAGTCCGTAACGATCTCTGGACTACAACCAAAATCAACGGTGAGGTCATTCTATTTACAAGGACCACACAAGATGAATTAAGATTTACTCACAATATTCTCAGAGTGCTTTGAAAATGTGAATTTATTATCTATTACAATTCCTAGGTCACGGTCAAGGTTGGCAATTTTCCGGGAAACTAGTTTTGGACAGAGCAGTGGTGAATGCCGGTAAAAACCTGGTAAATACAGCTAAGTAGGAAAAATGTTATTTTTTTATAATTATTTTTTTATTACATGCAGTTTTTTAAGTTTTAACTGCTCATTAACACTAACAGTAGTAATTAGTAATTCTATTTGAAACGAAAATTCAAGTAACAGAATGTAGTGAAACTATTAATTTCAATTATAATAACACAATGTTCATTTTCCTATGTAAATGTTGCATCAGCAAACATATTTTGAATCTAATCTTTTGAATTGAAGACACTTTTAATTATATTTAACACTATTTAATTTATAAAACTAATATATTTATATTTTACACGTTATGCACCTATGTTTGTCTGTAACTGGAAATAACTGAGAAAAAGTAGTTTATCTCGGGACAGTAAATACCTGGTAAAAATCTGGTAACATGCCAACCCTGGTCACGGGTGTAAGTAGTACAAGAGATCGGTTTATGACGAAATAATATTGGATCAATGGGTATTTGCTCAAGTGAAGCGAGCAAATCCTCACAAAAATCCTTGATAAAAATAGAAAATAGCAGGAGTAGGGGTATGGAGCCAAAACTTATCCCCGAGGTATCCCACTGATGATGTCAAAGCAAAGAGAGTGATATTGTTCCTAAACGACCTCCATCTAGCCTCCATTCTGCCAGGTCATAATCCGTTTAGGTGCCAGGCCAACAACACCAATACTAACCAGTTTTGCTCGCAATGTCTAGCGCCCCACTTTGTCAAAGGCTTTGTCCTAATCAGAAACAATGACATCGATCAGTTTACCAGCGTCAAAGAATGACAAAACTTGGAAATAAAAATTCGAGTAAATTGGTTATAGTTGAAAACCCGAACCGAAAGTAGTATAAGATATTCAGAGATAAGCCAACTAAAAAAGCCTTTCAGCTATTTAAAGATGAGACGTTAAACTGGTCGGTTAGTAATTACTGGCCAAGGATCGACATTCCTTCTTGTGAATTGAAGTAATCAATGCTCATCACCAAATTGTTGGCACACAATACATGTTTGAATTTAAGTAAAAATTCACCAGGTAGCAGCTCAGGACCAGCAGTGGATTCAGATATTAACTTAAGAAAAGCCCCCTCTCCATAATACGTTCATAAGCGACTAACGGAGGTATACAAATGTTGGGAGCAGGAAAAAATGGAATTACTCCGTTACCAGTAGCGAAAACGATTAAGAAAAACTGACAAAGTACATTACATTTTTCTACATTATCAGTTGTCAAGTCACTATTTTTTTTTTCCAAAATTTGGAACATGATTGCGTGCATTTCCTCTATTTTTATCATAACAGAAGAAAGGTTTACTGTTGCGTTTTGACTGAGATTTTCTTTAAATGATTTTTTTTTTAGCTTGACGATCCTTAAAGGGCAATTACATCCATTTTGACATGCATGCTTTACTTTTGGATCACTTACACAATAACTAAACACAAGAACTGTGGTAAGAATACGTTACGTATGTCCGATACAACAATTTAATTATTGCATCACCAAAACACGATACGGAGACCGCCATACCTAACCTATACTATAGTTTGTGCTCAGTCTTGTGTTTTCGACATGAAGGCCTAGGTGTTGCAGGATGATCTTTGCTATCACCGGCGAGCAGGTATACCTTTTCTGCCAATATGTTACGTCCTTGAACTTCTGGAGCCTAAAATTATTTTTAGTTATGCTCTATCTTTCTCATAAGCCTTCTTCTCGATCTTCAAACACTGTGCCGAACATTCAAACAACTCCAAAATCAATAGACATGATAGGTGTGGGAATTGCTTAACTATATCAAATGATTTGAGCTCTTCGTCATCCTCGAGTTTAACACCTTTCAGGCTACACAGCAGGTCTTGCACGTGCCTGAGTTTGTGCTTACCAAAAAAACATTTTTCAATCGTTCTGTCCACATCCAATCCACCGTCTGGATCGGTCGTACCTTTACCGATGTTATCAGCCTTAATGACGTACCATCCTTACGACCTGCGCAAAAATGCGAGGGAGGGTATGGGGCAATCCTTCTCAGTCATGTGGCCTTCTTTCTTCAGCCTGGTGAGGCTGCCCACAGTCTGATTGGTAGGCAGGTTCTTAATGTCCAAGTCTACCTACTCATAAATCCCAATGACATTATGTCACTGACATTATGTCTTGGTCCAATCTGTACAGCGGAATATTCAGATTGGCCTTATCAGCTTTGCAGATGGATACATTCTGATTCAACTTCAGTGCTCTTGTGGCCTTCACTTGTTCTATGGTGAGCTTTGGTTTGATCCTCAACTGCATCTCAAATGCAAGCTTCAGTAATTCTAACCTAGTGGTGGGGCTCCATGTGTAACCTTTTCGCCACAATTGCAACTCGGCAACTAAATTAGGCATCACATTGGATATTCAGATGTGGTAGCATAGCCAGACTGATCAGGAGGTAAGGGTAGCTTCCCCCTCTTCATACTCCGCTCTAATACCATGTTCCTGCCTTGCAGCAATGATCTCATAATACGTCAAGGGGCTCTTCTCCCCCCCCCTCCCCCCAAACAATTTCCAGAATTTTCGGAAGTGTCGCCCTTCATGTGGAGGTCACTCGTTCTCACAAAACATTCAAGTTTTTCAATCAAATCCAGTGACATTGCCTTCACATTGGAAGACTAAAAGATGGTAAGCTCCCATTCCTAGATGTGCTGCTAACAAGAGAACCGAATGGTAGGATGCATTACCAGCCCTACCAGAAACCAATAACAACTGGTAGTGGTATAATGTACGATTCAGAGCACCCAACTCCCCAAGCTAAAGGCCACTGCAAGGAATGAGGTGCTACGAATTGCGAACCGATTTAAAGACCTCAAAACGGCTAGGCCACACCTCCACAATGCCAAGGTGAGGTTCATACGGTTGGGCTAACCCCAGACGTGATGAATTCCAAGGTAAAACAGGCAACAGGAATGAGTAGACAGCAGGAAAAGCAAGAAGGGTAATAGAGTGCACCACTGCAACCCAGAGTTGGGATTACGTTCCTGAAGGGAGTGAGCGAATCCATCCAGTGGATCCCGAGACAGCAGGCTTCATCACCTATCTGAAAAACTCTAGACGACTCAAGGCCCACATCCTCACTCATCAGCTGTTGATGTCCAAGGAAAAGAGAACCCATAAAGAGAGTGAGATAGGAACAATTAAGAAGGGTGCAAGGAAGGAAGAACCCCTGATTGATGCAAGTAAGGAGATATCCCTCTTTTACAATACAATGGGCAAGAAAGCAGGAAAGCCAATGCTGACAAGTAACCCTACACCACCAGCTGAGGAGCAGATACCAACAAGGGAATTAGTGTACATTTGCATACCTGCACATTACGCCACCGAGCCACAGTTTGCCAGCTTTCCCGATAACCCACGTCTGCACATGCTAAGTTTTCCATTGCTACGTTTCCTCCATTTATATAAAACACCAACATTCCTTATACCCATCTTGTATCGTGATTCATAGAATACATGTTGAAAACACTGTTTGCTTGTGTCGCCACATCTGTGGCACAGTCAGCGGCCAGCCCCTGATAGACGAAAGAAGCCAAGAAACCAGGGAGCAAGGCTTTTCTACAGAGTTTATTGAATAAAGCTATACTTGTTGTATTGGTATTAATAGCTTCAAAACCATGTACATTTACATCATGGTGAGGATCTAGGGGAAGGGAAGGGGGGAGGAAGGCTTGCCGCCCAGAACCTGAGTTCTTTTAAGAAAAGTTGACTGCTGAAAATGCCATTTTAGGTCCAAAAATTACGTTTTCATCCAGTTTGGTCATGTTTTCTGTGACCCCACTCTTGACACGACCTGACAAATTTATGAACTCCCCCCCGCCTCACGAAAGGGTCCAATAAAATTCTTGACTCCCCTCCCAATTTCCTCCCCCCCCCCCCCACCCCTCCGGCGAGAAGTAATGACCGGTCCCTAAGCTTTTACCATCATGTAAGGTCAGCGGGAAGCCGAAATTCGAGTCCCTGTCGGGGCAGGATTTTTTCTTTTTTTTTTTCAGATTAATGTATCCTCACAAGGCTAGTCATTAATGCAGACTGCTTCGTTTAGCCTTTAACTTGAGATTTATTCTTTATTTAGGGGAAATCATTTAAAAACCTTACCCTTATCAAGAATTTATAAATTCTTGCCCTTTCGTGGAGCAATATCAAATAAATATCACGGTTTACCACCTGCTGGTGGATGGTTGCCGGAAGGGTTGTGAGCCACTGACACCGTACCATTTCGCACGGGGAGGCCGGGGAGGAGGAATTTCTTATTTAATGGTTTCTTTTAAGAAAGTGGGTGAGATCCTCGGTGAGGAGCTCCCGACGGAATCCACTCTCTGAGTCCATACACACCGTCCTTGAGCGAAGAGCATTCCAAACTGGGACAACACGAACTGCTGCAAAACAATTTCTTCTTCAGTCAAGACGTGATTTCTGGACAGCAAGTTTCCACAGGTGGCCCCGAGTATTGTGGAGAGACAGGGCCAAGTCGAAAAAGGGGAGGTCCACTGAAATAAGATTATGCAGAATCTTGTAAGTTAATATTAAATCAAATCTCAATCTTCGTAGTTCCAACAGCTCAAGCCCTGTACTTGATAGCCGTTCAATGTGACCAAAGTCACGGAGTCCAGGAAGTTTTTTGGTAAACTTACGCTGGACGGACTCAATTAGGTCAATGTCTTTCGCAAGATAGGGGGACCACACTGGTTTGGCATATTCAAGAATGGGCCGGACGAAGACCTTGAATGCCCAAACTTTAATTTTAAGGTTTCCCGATGTAATCTGTTAACAATCGCCAATCGGCGGAATGCCAAAGAACTGATCTTCAAACAGTGAAGGGATGACTTAAGGTCCTTGGAGAGCCAGATGCCTAGGTCCTTAACCTCCTCCAAGAATGGCAGTTCTCCATCAAGTTGGTACCTATATTCAGGACTTAAACGACCAATATGAAATGTGGACACTTCGAGAAAGAAAGTGGCAACTGCCACATTTTAGACCAATAATGAACACGTGCAATTTCCTCACCGAGTGCACTTGAAGGACCTGGTGACACAATTTCTGCTGTGGATTTAAGATCGTCTGCAAATTTTACGCCAAATAGGGAGGTAGATGCCAGAGGGAGGTCATTCAGGTAAACCAAGAAGAGTATAGGGCTGAGGAATGAACCTTGAGGAACACCACTTGGCACATTGACCCGGAGCGAGAGTGTTCTCTCAACGATTACCTGCTGGGAATGATTTTGAAGAAAGGCAGAAAGCCAATTTAGAAGATGGCCACCAATTCTGCAACTGCAAAGTTTAGCCAATAATTTGCGATGAACAACCGATTCAAAAGCTTTTTTTTATAATCAAAGCATACTACATCACTAGGGGCTCCAGCGTCCAAATGCAGGAGGAATATAGGACTCCTAAGGTGTCATGGGGGGGGGGGGGTGCCCCCTCTGCCCTCTCCTGTAGATCTGTTAAGGGGGAAGTATTGTGGGCACTCGAACATACGAAAAATAGAGGTAGTGCCGGGCAGGGCAGTAGGAAGGGTAAGGCGAGCCTTTCTAGGGGCGCCATGTCGAATTCCTTCCAACCGTGTAACCGTGGAAGTGGGTCGTAAAGCACAAATGTACAAACGTATTTCAATGAACAGAGTTGCACACAAGTTCTCAACGTTGTAAGAAGGGACGTGCTTGCTTGGACTTGGTTTCCGGATGTTTTAAACCGATTATTCATTTTTTCTTTAATGATTAGATACTGTAACTGAAAACTGAAATTACAAAAAAGTTGATATGAAAGCACTGCACACAATTTGCGTCTTGCTTCTTAATGTAATAGGGCACCCAAAATGGACCCAAAAAATGGAAAAAAACTGGGGTGGGGGGGGACATTTTTTGATTCCGGTTGAATTAATTATTTTGAAGTGTTTATTTTTAGTTTGTTACAGCGAAATAGCTTATTCTCATCTCTTTATTACCTCAATTGATGTTTCCTGATCAGTTAACAAGGCAAAATTATGTGAAATCGCGTTTGTTTGATAAAAAACACGCTTGTTTTTTGTTTTTTTTATTCGATAATGTTCGTTGACTTCAACCATTTCGTAGTACAGGCCTTACTGATTTACTTATATACTAGGATTAGTTAGTATTTACTTATATAACATGAATACAACATTCGTGAATTTTCTTTCTGAAAATGGGCAGCGGGAAGCGCCGCTCAGTTCATTCGCCTTGGGCGCCAAGGGAGCTAGCTACGGCCCTGGTGCCGGGTAGTGCCCCCTATCCTTCATAGTCTTTATGTTCAACGCCCGTGAATTGTCAAAATTCGTTGTAACATTTGCATAAAATGTTATAGACATGAACAACAATTATATTCACGTTGCCTACTCCGCCACAACTTTGATCCTGTGATTGAACGAATACAGGTTAGTTAATTCACAAATTAGAATATCAGTTGCCACTTACCGTTTCACAGAAGAGTTGGCAAATAACTTTTTTTTAGGGACGATGTCTTAATGAATCATCTTGATAATTAGTACTTGATTTCATGCCGAGTTCTGTAATTTCGATTGGCAACAAGTGATTTCCTCATTTTGTTGATAACAAACATCTGTGTAGTTCAAGTTTAATTCTGATAATCATGCTGAATCCGGGTTTTAACGTTGCTAGGGTTTAATGATGCTGTAACATGTAACATGTGCCTCAATGAACATTTTCGGAAGGTGAAACAATTACCAAAATACTAACAATTATAATCGCATAACAAAGTGTTTACACGTGACATTTACGCGTCATTTACAATAAACAAAATTCTACTGGGTTTATCACCGACGTAGCACAAGAAGAAAAAATAAATAGGAAAAAAAAAAAAAAGAAAAAACATTACGCATCCAAAACATTCACAGACATAAACATTAATTTATTTTATTTAATGTTCATTTCAGAGTACAACCAAAAAAAAAAAAAGAAACGACACCTAGCCTATATGGCAAAATTCAGAAGTTTTGAATAAATCACTGAATAAATTTTGAAATTCATTGGTACATTTTTTTTTAGTTAACCCAGTCACATAACACGCTTTGTACAAGTTTAACCACGTGATAGTATACAAGTCCATGGTTTAACATGGCTTGGTTTAACTGAGCTGTTCGTTATTTTAACCGTAGAATTCTTCATTTGCTTCCGTAAAAATATTTATTTATGACAGCTTTAGTACCAATATAGTGGCTAGTGCCGGCCTGTAGTACCGTTTGGTTCAGTGATACTAGTTAGCATATTTCAAATGGTTAATATTTTTAAAATTATTTGTTTGTTTGTAGTATCACGGGATATAATATAAAAATGGTTAATAAAATACAAGGAAATATCATCTTATAACTCAGTTGTATATAATATTTTGATTAGTCATAGCTCCATGATTCAGCACTTGTATTTGCCGTCTGCTAACTAAAGCCAACGTTCGATGGGCGCAGCCATTTTTAAAT
>JAHWFP010200566.1:877-12014 GCA_023313725.1 Lithobius niger
CCCCCCACACACGAAATCTGTAAACCCCGTTCATAAAACATTGACTCGTCCCTTAGTTTCAATGCAAATTATTTTCAACATCACGACGCTGTACGAATAGGCTTATCAACGACGACACGTTATTGCATCAGCCAGAGATTGCATCACATTTTCTGAACCGCCGATTTATGCCATCACGCCCTATGACGCACTTCTCTTAGGCCACGTTGCTTTAGCAAGTATAAAAGAAACGCGTAGGCAACAACAGTCAGCTCCCATCTCCCAGGTCTAGTGCCTTGTCTCAAACCAATCCCCACACGCAACCCCGCAGTCGTTTATGTCTAAACGCTAGGGGTGGGGCTGGGACAGGCTGGTAGGCCACTAGTATCCAAGTACCTGGTCTAGAGTTTATATTTTATACATCTCTGTCCGGTAGTTGTGGTTCTAGTGGCTGTTTTTATCACCGAGGATGAAGATGAAGAAGGTTCGTGTGTCTTGGTTGTATTGTGTGTATTTATATGTTTATTTATTTTTACCCGCGCATGGCGCATGAAATTTCTCAACTTCTCTCCCGGCTCTTGTCAAACCTGTCATTCTGTTCCTATTGCATGGCATTCTTCCTTATGTATTAAGTTGGTTTGTTTTAAAAGATATTCGAGTTAGAGTAATATGAACTGAACCTAGTGTAGTTGAACTAGCTTGCAAATGGGAGTTTAATAATTTTAATACGTTTAAAAATTGCGAATAAAGTTTAATTAAGTTGTTATTAAGTTTAAAAATTGTGAATCGCTGTTCCCATAGCCTTGGAATTATAATAGAGAATCACCAATTTTTTTTCTAAGTTTTCTCCAGGAAGCTTTGACTTCTATTTGCTAATATGGTGGACAAAAACATAGGGGTTGGCTATGCATCCATATAATAGCTAAACTATTTTAGGTGTTTGGGTCCAAAAATCCCCTATTTTCAGGGGCAATTAAGCAGAAGTTTCACAAATAAAAATTTGGGTATCACTATTAACTCGCAACTACACTGTGAGGCTCATGTTTTCGAAACTATTGACTATTCAATAGTCTATCTTTGTTGCTATACTAATCGTCTTATTAGATCTCGTAAACCAGAGGTACACCAGACCTCTGAAAGTATCCGATTCACCAATCGCCTGGAACCTGTAATAAAAACATTGTAAAAGAGATCAAGAGGTTAAAAAATGAAAATGAGTAAAAGTAAAGTTATGTACAATAAAATGTATCGGTAGACAACCTCAGAAGTAGGAGCACAAAGTAGAATTGGTGAATCAATTAATATGCATTATAGTGCTCAGACCTTTTTAAAATAAAGATAGGTCGACCAGTGACAACAACCTTTTAAAAATATTTACATTGGGTGCAGATACTGTTACACCCGGCAAGGAGTTCCAATCTCGGGCTACTCTAATGGCAAAGAAGTGATGTCTACAATTGAGTCGTGCATGCGGGATGATTAATTTGAAACTATGGCTCCTCGTCCAGGTTACAGGACTTAATTGAAGAAAGGCATATCAATCGACAAGAGCCCATGGATTATCTTAAATGCTAGACTAGAGTAAGATCGGCCTTCAGCCGTCGAAGTTCCAACGAGTTGAGTCCAAGTTTCTTGAGACTTGCTGATAAATAGGCGGCCTCACTTGCCTTAGGGCCTTAGAGCTTCGGGCAGATGACCAGGAGTGGTTAACGCTCGTTAAACCATTTGAACCCTTAAAACTTTGGCCTACTTGCAGACAAGTGTCTGTTAACAGTAAGCAACTAAAAGCTTATTTTATCATGTTGCAGGTAAATCCCAATGCGACCAAAATCTTTCAAATTATGAAAAATGTAAGGAGAAGGGTCAGAGATAAAGTAAAACTAAATTTTAAGCATATGCGTCCACCAATCATAGAGAAAAAGATGCATCAGTAACTTTGTTTTTATGTTACTGTCTAGCTAGTTCCCATGCTAAATCCCATAGACTTATTGCTGACGTCTAGCGCTAAATTGAGAAGGCCTACGTAGCTGAACTTTTACACACGGATACTTGGTGATCTGAGTATGGTCCTTTTGTTGGTTTGGGGGTTGTAGGGGTCAGGACAAATGCGTGGGAGGGCTTTGAAATTCGCCGCCAGACAATTTAAATTTCGTTTCTTTTCCAAGTTGCAACCAAACCAACAATCAACACTGGTCCTTAGATTTATTGTAAAAGCCCGGACGGACTAAAAGCTGAACTGTAACGAAGGACAAAATAAGCAAACATTTATGTTACCGTTGATTGCGTAAGAATAAAGGGATGCACCTTAGATGATGGTTACGCAACAATACGAGCATCCATGAGCAAACGGGGTTTTTGCTAATGACCTAAATATAAAATGCTTCGCGTTCTGCTGTTTTAGTAACAGTGACCTTCGGGGTTTCTGCTTGACTAAATGTGAACGAAGAAAGCAGACGAAAAAAAAATGTCAATTTTGCAGATGTAAAGGCTAATTATTTACAGACTTAAAATTCCTAAAAAAAAAAGTACAGCGGAATATAAGACGGTGCGCTGACGTTTTGTATGTTCACAGTCCTAAGGTACTTGTGTATATCAACTGCAAGCAACTAAAAGCATATCTTATCATGTCGAAAACAAATCCTAATGCTGCCGAAATTTTGAAAAAGTAAGGGGTTGGTGCAGGGATAAACAAAACAACTAAAAGGCATGCGATGATTGAGTGAGCGAAGCGAACGCAGTCATCGATTGTTAGCCAGTGTCTGCAAAAATGAGACTGAAGAAACGTAAGCATGTGAAGATTGATGAGTGAATAGACTTGCCGTCGAACCAAACTCTCCATTAGGCCTATCTGCTACTTACAAAATTAAAACTGTAATTAAATAAATAAGGCCTAAAAAATGAAAATTAGGCCCAAAATCACGTTACCACGGTAACGTCAAGTTGCTAGAGTCGCTGCTGGCTTCATCAACAGCGTCTATCCCATCACTTTCCTACTACTACTACCAGTGATCTATATAGGCTATACGTTGCGCGTTACGTTGTAACACTGTAACTGTGTGCCCGGAGGCGCACCACGTTACAAACATGAATAATTAGGCTTACTATACAATCAAAATCTCCGTTAGCTGACACTTACGAAATTGATGCTGCAGGTAAAAATTAGAACTAAAAGCTGACAATTACGCCTAAAATGTGAAATAAGCTTAAAAGCCAACACATTTTTAACAGGCAATTCTGATAATTACTGCTTTTAGATTATATAATGGAGATAGCTGTTGCAATGAGTGATAGAGGTGTACGCCTCACCATTGGTATATAGTGGTGGAACTGTATGGAAGACCGGTGCGACTAGGTAGTTGCTGTAGCCGCTTGTTCAGTGATAGTGATAAACCAAGTATCAGAAACCAATCATTAACATACCTACCGCGTTCAAATAAAAAAAAATTGTAAAGAATGTTTGAAGCATTTTGTTTTGGTGGTTGTACTGGTTGAGGACAACAGTAAGGTACGTTTCACACGGATTTAACAATTCAGCTACGTTGTGATGTCTGAAACTTTACAGGAAAGCTTAATCGTGTTCCTTTCTTGTTTTTACTTTGGTTCGGCTAAACTTTACTTTAAACATCTAACGAATTCGTTTTTGTTTTCTAATTCGTGATACTTTGGCATACTACGTTATTAATTTGCAGATACGATAGGGCAAACGTAAGTGTGAAATATCAATGGTGTGCTATTTGCTTTGGCCACATTTTCACATTTGTGTTACAATGTATTGTATTGCGTTGCATTGTATTCATACGTTTCCTTTTGTTTAGCTTAGTACAGATTGTTTTGTTTCGTTTTTATGTAGCATATGATACTTTCTTTTAATTCACAAAAGCTTTCCTAGTAAAATTGTCCCTCACCGTCCCCAAATCACCTTAGTAGTTGAAAAGGACGTTAATTCCCGATATTTCTCCAGTTTTTTTTTTAAAAAGAATTCCAATGTATTTCGTTTAGATCTGTTAAAATCAGTCGACAAGCATGCCCAAATTTACGCATTATTAATCAATAAGGCACTCAAGGTGCCTTGACCTGTTTCGTTGCGTTTGGCTTTTCGGTTGCCTTGAACAGCCTTGGATACCAACCAGAATGATCAATAATAACAGTCCCACGCAAATGGACAGGTGGAGCCAGGCCTGAGAACATTTTTTTTTTTTTTTAGGTAGCTCTACACACAAAATCAATATCACATAATTAGACACACAAGAATAATAGAACAATTCAACGTTAATTAAATCATAGCAAAAACCAAATCTGGTAAAAGGGACCGCCAAGTTCCGAATGGTTCGGCCCTTCAAAGGAGTGATATCAACACACCAAAACATTCCCCAAGTTAATCGCACCGACTAATAGTTCGAAGGTTAAATGAAAACTAGAACACTGCTACATTTGCTAGAACGGCGTGCGTATGTTACGCGGGGGTTAGCTAGTAAGTACAATAGCCACAGGGGCTGGTCATCCGTGGCTCGTGCACTGCATGGACATTCTCGCAGAGTCGGATACTGAACCGAAGTTAAAAGACAGGAAAAAGGAACACCAATAAACTTAAAGGGATACCCGGCCAGCCGTATTACAGCTACGCGCAGATTGCCATCCGCGCATTTACAGCGCCAAGGTCGGCTGGGGCGGTAGCTGCGTTCCTGGCAGCGAGGAACGAAGCTGCTGTCTCGGTTGGCTTTGGGAATAGTACACGAAACAGAATCAAGTTAAAGATTGTGTCGTCACAAACCGGAGTGATTCCTGTATTTTAACATCACAATTTATAATTTTCTAGGCTAGTGTCTTATAATTTTGTTTCAGCGATCTATTGGAAAAATCAATTTTAATTTTTACTGCATTAGTCTTTTAGATTTGGGATCTCCTAGTAATTACTAGCAAACGATTAAATTTAGTACTGGACACACACACAGAGATAAAACTTCAAGGTCATGGTAGGCGCGCAAAGCATCATATTCGTTCTGGAAGAACGTAAATAAAGTTCCCAATATTCAACACAAAATCTCCTAGACGCCATATTTTAAAACGGATATTTAGCAAGGGAAAGACTAACGGTAAGTAATAGTCCTTTGGGGCCGTACTTGATGTGGTGGATCGAGAAAAATGGCTCTGGGAGGTATATCCCTTTAAAGGTACGTTCATCCCAGCGCCATTTTTCTCGATCCTCCACATCAAGTACGGTCCCAAAGGTCTATTTCCTATACCGTTAGTCAATTCCTTGGTAAAAATCCTTTTTAAAATGTGGGGTCTAGGAGATTTTCTGATAATTGTTAACTATATTGACTGTATCCTACACGTATATGATCCTTTGCGCGCCTACAATGACCTTGAAGTTTCATCTGTATGTGCACATGTACTAATTTTAATCGTTTGCTAGTAATTATTATGCGGTAAAAAAATCTAAAAAACGAATGCGGAAAAAATTAAAATTAATTATGCCAATAGATCGCCGAAGAAAAATTATAACATAGCTTAAAAAATTATAGACTGTGATTTTAAAATAAGAAAATCATTCCGGTTTGTGACGACACAATCAATAACTTGATGCTGTTTCGTGTACTATTTATTCCCAAAGCCAACCGAGACAGCAGCTACGTTCCTCGCTGCGAAGAACGTAGCTACCACCCCAGCCGACCTTTGCGTTGGTAAATGCGCGGATGGCGATCAGCGCGTGGCTGTTATAAGGCAGGCGGAATGTTATAAGGCAGGTTAGGTGTCCCTTTAACGGTAAGGTTTCAGATACCGCAATGTTGATGTAGTGTTTAGTCCACGTGAAACTTCTCCTTTATTAAAAATGTTCTTTACCGTTGTTACTTTTGAACACATAGCCAAGCTGACAATTGATGTCTGTTTACACGATGAATAAAAAAGGAGACGGCTTGACTAAAAAACACCGAAAAATTAAGCAAAAAAAGTAGGCGATTGGCTTGTGTGGATATACATTTATCTACTTCTCGTCAATTCCAAACCTAAATGGCTTTAAGTTTTATTAGTAAATACTCGGTAATCTAATCACAAACAAACAAACAGCCATTATTATTACTTCTTTTAAGGACGGAAAAGCCAAAGGCTCAGCAAGAGTTAAACAAATACAGATGTAAAGCTATTTATATTACCTTTTGGACGTATATGTCAGACTGCCTGAGGGGGGAATCGAACCCACGACCTTTGAAACCAAAGGCCGAGGTCCTTCCGCTGAGCCATACTGACACGGCCAAAAGGAAACGTCCATAGGCAAGCATGTAACACGTGCATACATACATAAAAACATACTGACGTTTCCGTTTCAGTATAGGTCAGTGGTAGGACCTCGGCCTTTGGTTTCAAAGGCCGTGAGTTCGATTCCCCGTTCAGACAGTCTGACATTTTAAGTTCAAAAGGCAACGTGAATAGGTGTGCGGAAGCCAGCTAAAAGGAAGGCTAAAAGAAAAACCACTTCATCCCTCCTCGCGCCTGCGTTGAAAATGCACTCTCTTCACTCTACCTGCATGGAAACAGGAGGCACGCATGAGTGGTCGATCAACTCAATAAAGGTTCAATCTGACAAGTCGTCGGGCCGAACAATCACTTCTTTCCTCCTCGCGCCCGCATTCCAAATGCGCTTTCCCATTCTACCTGCATGCAAACGGGAGGCAGGCATGAATGGTCGATCAATCTGACAAGTCGTCGGGAAGAGTGCCGGGAAAAAGTCCCGGGAAATGTATCCGTAAACTTAATTCATGGCCGGCCCCGTGCATAGCACGGGCTTCCTCTAGTTTATTTATAATTTCTTTTGTTTAGGCGTAAAAATATTTTAAACTTGACCTATAATAAAGTCTGGCAGCCTGCACAAAAACCCAAAAGAATCGTCTGCACAAAAAGTTTTTGCGCAGAGGTGTTCTACAATATGTCCCTACTCCAAAACATAATGATGCCACCTTGGCACCCTTGGGTAATTCAAGATGGCGTCCAAAATGTGCGACAAAAAACGATTTTTTTGCTTCTAGCATCTAAACCGTTCATTCGATTGAAAATTTACCGGTTACCAATTATGTTTAGAATAAAATTTCCTTCGAAAAAGGTTCTATTTATATATTTGGTAAAATTAATCTTTCGTGCCGAAATTCGTTATTTACGTTTTTTTAGGCTGTTAACGCATGTTACATATTAAATGGACATGATTAGGCTTAGATGAAAGATGAGGGATGTATATTTTCCAACAAGGGTAATTAAAGCGACGGTAGTTTACGTACGTTGTAGTACTGTGCTTTTCGCTCGATTTTATCACAAGTTTATTCGAAAAAAACCTGCGACCCCCTCAAAAAGCCACGAGCGGCACCCCGGATGTTGCCATTTTAAATTGCTGCACCACCTGTTCTAATTCGGATAAATGGACGTGATTAGGCTTCGATGAAAGATGAAGATGTATATTTTCCAACAAGGGTAATTAAAGCGATTTATATAAATTAGGAGCCAAGCTATGGCAGTTTACCTGCTTTCTAGCACAGTGCTTTTCGCTCTTTTTACCACAAGCTCCATCTTTAAACTGTTGCACAACCCGTTCTAATTCGGATAAATAGACATGATTAGGCTTAGGCGAAAGATGAAGATGTATATTTGCCAACAAGGGTAATTAAAACGATTTATATTAATTAGAAGTTAAGCTACAGTAGTTTAAAGATGGAACCTGTGGTAAAATAGCGCAAAATGCACAGTGCTACACTGTAGAAAAACTATCTTAGCTTAGCTTCTAATTAATATAAATCATTTTAATTACCGTTGTTAGAGTCGATTAGACTCTTATGCAAACGGTTTGTCTGTCTGTCTGTCTGGGTGTCTGTCTGTGTGTTCACGCTAAAGCATTTTAACGAATTATCGGATTTCTGTCAAATTTTGCACACACATTCTATGGCACATTTCTAGGTCTAAGTTCGAAAATGGATCGAATCCGTTGGGGAAACCCTCCGCTAGAAATAATCAAAGATTTTTGTTCGCAGCAAACGTACGAGGTTCGTTATTTTTTCTTCAGCCGACTGACGTCATCCATCCACGACCAATTACTGGGAACTATGTAGCCTTCATCAGCGGCTGATGATACCACCAACCGACCAATGACTGGCAAATTATTGCAGAGATCACTGACGTAGGCACGCGCCTCCTCTGATCTTATTAGTACGAACTGGATAACAAGCTTGTATAGTCATGTCGGCATGCGAAATTAGCGTAGACTTAGGCTACTTGTTTGGACAATCGTTCATGATTTTAATGCTTAGGAATTTTTTTTGGAGGGGGATGGAGAAATATTTAAAACAACTTCTACCGTATGACATTTTTTTTGTTGTCAGGGGAGGGGAGGGGGGTGGCGCAAATTCATAAAACTACTTTTGGGCGATGACTATGCTATCTAGATATTTCAACCTTATCAGTCGTGCGACGTGGCAACTGGCAACTTCGCAGTAGGAAAAATGAAATGTGCAAAACGCCGAAACTAAACGGTTTGGATGCCTCCCGTATCATAAAACTGCCAAACAGTGCTGAATATTTTTAATGTTGATTCAGTTCACTAGTGTTCTAATTAAACTTACAGTTTAAAATGAAACCAATAGAAGAATCGTAGTGGGCTCGTCTTTAATTGAGAGGTGTGCGCCACCATGCCATCCATCGCAGTTAATGATGAAAAGCTAGAAATGCAAGCGACCACTGGTTTTATGGGTGCATATGCGTCATGTAACCGCGGCCAAGAAATCATTTGGATGTTTGGATTGTATTCTTAGGAGGAGTAATTATTCACACGTGTTAGACAATTAGTAGCCATAGCAATCGCTGTATTCGCAAGGGAAAACTAATCAACTCTGACTATAATTGGTTTAAACAGGTTTATTGGAATTCGTCTAAGCCTAATCACGTCCATTTATCCGAATTAGAATGAGTGGTGCAATAGTTTTAAGATGAAGTGGTAAAATAGATCGAAAAGCATAGTGCAGCAATGTAGGTAAACTGCTGTAGCTTAGTTCCTAATTAATATAAATAGTTTTAATTACCGTTGTTGGAAAATATACATATTTATCTTTCATTTAAGCCTAATCACGTCCTTTTTTCCTAATTAGAACGGGGACTGCGGCTGTTTAAAAGTCAGGAATTGTAACAAACATTATGCATAGTTGTATGTAACATGCATTAATTAACTTAAATAACGGATTTCGGCAAGAAGGATTAATTTTACCAAAAATATAAATAGACCCTTTTTTGAAGGAAATTTTATTCTAAACATAATTGGTAACCGGTTAATTTTCAATCGGATGAACAGTTTAGACGCTAGAAGCAAAAAACCGTTTATTGTCGCACATTTGAGACGCCATCTTGAATTCCCCAAGGGTGCCAAGGTGGTATCATTATGTTTTGGAGTAGAAACATATTGTAGAACATCTCTGCGCAAAAACATTTTGTGCAGACGTTATTTTAGGTTAGGCCAAAAATCAGCATTTGGCAACTGGACTAAATCTAGTCTAGTGTACTAAAAACTGACGTAATAATCCATAATTATATGTATATGATAGTGTCGCATCTTGGTGGGGGTGTAATCCTTTAGCAAAACCGCAAGACCAACACGAATGTATTGAAATCTGGTTATATTTCAGCACAATTTTGTCGACGTGGGAAGACCAGGTAGAAAAAACCAAATTGTATCATTTAATTTTGGCGACCATTTTGCCGACTGACTGGAGGAGTGCCTCAAACCCATATGCCCCTTTGCGAAAACTTTTCCGTGTGTAGTTAAACCTTACGTTAGAGATCAAACGTTGTTCGTTTTTGTATTCGATCACACTTCGACTTTTTTGTTCTGATTGGGTATCTGTATCCTGGTAACACATTTTTCTTGACCAGTACTCCCCCTCCCCATTTGTAGGCTTATCAAAACGGTTACGTCCCGTTTCGCCAAAAAGAAAGCAGATTAACAGCTTTTGCCTCAGGCGCCAATCCTGTTACGCAAAATCCCGTTTCACCAAATACCGTTCAAGAAATTTTAGGCACACGAAACATTTAAAACATTTAAACACGATCATTATATACCACGATAATGGTCAGACATTCATAGAATAATTCTGCAATCCCGTTTTGCAGAATAATTTGTTTCAATAACGTACCGCGCTCGCTGCGGCTAAACACATAACATCTGAACGCGCAACTAATCACAGATTACTTCCAATTAGGCCCAAAACACAAGCTGGAGCTTCTTTTACACGTATTAGTGCAACGCTGATGGCTTACATGTCTTTTTCTAATATCAGTTCCTTTACGGCTTTAAGTTTTTTAAGGCTTATATCCGTATTTTATACGATTAAGCGTATTTTTAATACTAATATCCATTATTTTTTTTTCTTGTCTCAGCAAGAATAACACAGAAAAGAATACTGTAATCACCTTAAATTACCTGTTATAAGAAAGCCTTTTTAATACTCAATTTTAAGAGCTATAAAATTTGAAAATCGGTTCTGTGGTTCGATCTCACGTGAGAGCAAAATTTCCCGAAGAAGAAAAACAACAATAATTGTAGTCATATTAAAATAGCGTTCAAAAGGCCATAGGCCTCCATCATACGTATGTTTTATGTTGTAAAATTGAGCATCGGTTCGTTGGTTCGATTTTCAGGATTAGTACAGCTGTTACGGGCCAGAATTTGGGCTAATTATGAACATCGAGCGTTTGAAATTTGGTACACAAGTCAATTCTTAGCTAATAAATCGAGCTAGCTATGGAATCTCTCAAGATATCCCCTAAGGCCCCTTCCTGCCCCCCTACCACACTCACCTGTAGTACTACGAATTTAGATACTATGAATTTTGGCTAACAAATTCCAATTCCAGTTTCCAATTCCACATTCCAATTTTGGCCAACGAATTACGAACAAATTCTTGCTGATCGTGCTAAAACGTGAATTGCTACACAAGTCATCCTTAGCAGTACAAATCGAACTAGAATTTGTTGATCATCACCCTCATGGAGAGGACACTGGGAAGCACTGGAGGGTGGGTGTATCTCATGGGGTTTCATGTGTAGTTGGATTTCCACTGCTTCAATGGATGCTTTTAGAACATTCATCAAGAATTTGTTGGTCATTGATACTTCATGGGGTGCCCAG
>JAHWFP010200569.1:245-16831 GCA_023313725.1 Lithobius niger
GAGGCTTAATGGCGCGTCGACAGCTTGGTCATTAGCGCCAACAACCTCAGTCACAGTGCAGTGGTCCGGGTTGCCACTGCACCACACATTACAGAGTTATTATTCAAACCCCTAACCTAAATCTTGTCATACATCTGTACCTCCTGCAAAAATTGAAAAACACCGGACAGGAGGACAGACTTATCGCCCAATTGACGCACAATGTCATGCGGAAGATGGAAACGACGACGAAAACCATCAAGATGGCAACAATCAACAAGGAAGTGCCGGACCGTAAGTGGCCGCCGACACCAATAACATTCAGGAGGGTCAACCCCCCGCAAAAGGAAACAGTGAGTAAGTCGAGTGTGACCAATGCGCAAACGGGCCAACACCACCTCCTCACGGCGACTGCGGCGACACGCCGATCAGCTCAGGTTAGAGTTCACTTGAACAAGTTGCAACGATGCTTGGGCACGGGGGAAATAACACTGTCATTGCGTCTTGCTTATGTGAACAATACACTTAAATCTTCCAGTTTTTAAATCTAGGGTGCTAAGTCTATTGAGCTATTGACTATTGCGCGATTGACAGAATGACTTATTTGGTTCTTCAATGCTGGCTTTGGAGGCCAGGTGAATTGTTTTTAAATTATTTTCCTGATTGTTTGCTGCAGTTACCACAACTGCCAGCAACAATGAAGAATTAACTATTAATTGAGCTGACACACGCTAATCCTATGTACATGCTAGTGTGTTGCCTAATAGACATGGGACAAAATGTCGACTGAATATAGAAATAATTAATACATTCCTAATGTTCCTTTTTTTAGCAAAAAAACGAGGTGGAGGATGGACATACAAGCAGATCGTACTAATGATATCAAACACGAAACAAAATTAATTAACAAATTAACCAAATAAAAAAGACTCGTATGCCCACGGAATTCACAGCTGTGATGGCACACACATTAAAAAAAAATGGATTACAGTTCACTGGAACGAAATGAACACAAAATAAACACACACACTCGCAGACTCATAGGCACGACCCAATTTGACCACATATTTAAACAAGACTGTAATCTGCACTCTGGTACAAGGGAATAAAAGAAAGCTAATCCATTCCCCAAAATAATAAAACACTTGTACAATACACAAATTAAACACAACCACACCCACACTCACTGAGATGGCCCATTTCTAACATATATTATGTTCACTTTCTGATATTGCCAAGAATGAAACAATATTAATTCCATAGAATTAGACAAAACAAACTCTCTTAATAATGAATGGCCTCCTTTTTTACACATTACAAAAGCACATACAAAATGCATACATAGCCACTTACAACAAACAAAATTAAAACCTAAGCCCCCAACCACAGGCTAAACAAAACGCCTGTATAATACACAAATGAACCACATAATCAGGGGGCAGTTGTTTTCTACTTCAGATAATTTGCCAAGTCTGGTTTTTTTCAATTGCAATAGATCTTAACAGCATCTACTATTGAATTTTACTTGTCACCAACCTTGTCAACCCCTGCTTATGTTCGTCATCATGTTTTTCAAAATGGCCGCCTCCAAACACCTAAAATGTGTCATAACACTAATTTAAATTCAGCTAGAGATTTTGTCTTTGAGTCTACACCCACATTTTCGATGCAGAGGATCGTGTAAATGACGACGTTAAGGCAATCCTAGATGGCAGACATTAAATATCAAAAAGGCCGCCTCAAAGTACCTAAAATGCCTAATTGCCTAAAACACTTAAAACTTGACTAAACTCACCTAGAAAACTCGTTTTTTTAAAGAGACTTCGTCTTTGAGTCGTTGAGCCACTGTGCTCTTGCGAGTCCTCTAATAACCCCAGATGGATGTCCTTAAGATATTCTGAGAGGTGGAGATGTATTCATTCCATCAATCCTAACCGAAATGTTTAGCTTGAATACAAATACAAATATAAGCAATTACAATGTAGCTTTGAAATTGATTGTAGCAGCTATACCTTAATATAGGCATAGGACGCTCGTTATCTAACCTAAACAATTTGAGTTAGGATTGAAAGAATGAATAGATTCCCACCTTTCAGAATATCCTAAGGATGTCCATCTCGGGCTATTAGAGGACTTGGAATTCGAAATTCACGATATGCTTTCGCCGAAACGCCATTACCTCTTCATCTTTAAATGGGCATAAGACGGTCCTTTTCTAAGCTAAACAAATTTGGTTAGAATTGATGGAAACAACAGATTCTTTCAGAAAATCCCAAGCATGTCCATTTTGGGCTAGTAGAGGGCTCACAAAGAGCATTTTGAATTCGCAAATCACCATACACTTTCATCGCTATGCTGTTACCGCTTCACCTTTAAATGTACGTAGGACGGTCCCTATCTAAGCTAAACAATTTTGGTTGGAATCGATGGTAACAATAGATCCCTACCTTTCAGAAAATCCTAAGCATGTCCATTTTAGGCAATTAGAAAGCTCGTAAGAGCACTTTAAATAAAATAATCACCAAACGCTTTCGCCGCTACACCATTACCTCTTAACCTTTAAATGGGCGTAAGATGGTTCCTATCTACCCTAACAACTTCGGTTAGAATGGATGGAAAATATAGATCTCCATCTTTCAGAAAATGCTCAGTATGTACATTTTGGGCTATTAGAGGGCTCACAAGAACACTGTGAATTCGAAAATCATCATAAGTTTTTGCCGCTACGCCATTACCTCTTTACCTTTAAATGGGCGTAGGACGGTCCCATCTAAGGTAAACAATTTTTGTTAAAGTTGATGGAAAGAGTGTATCCCAGCCTTTCAGAAAATCCTAAGCATGTTCACTTCGGGCTATTGCAGGGCTTTCAAGGGCACTTTGCACACCAAAATCTATATAACAACCAATTGAAAAAAGGACCTTTTACATAAATTAACGATGATAAAATTCGATTTTGGGATTCAAAGGTTACTTTTACGTAAAAGATGTATACCACTTCTCCTATCCAGAATTGTGTGCTGAACCGTTTTGCTTTACCTTATGCTTTTGATTTGTTGACGATTAAACAGTTACACCCCAAAAAAAACGTTTTCCCTTTTTTAGGGGGGGGAGGGTTAGAAAGGGGCATGAAAATGTGTGTCCTGGGATTTTTAGACTTCTCTATTCATGTACTAACTTAAACCAAAAGGTCACATTGGTTAACAGATAAGAAATACATTGGCATTCTTTACATTTTTCCCTATCCCACTATCTAGCTGAATTTAGAGTCGACTTGTTTCTCTTGGATAGTCTGTCATCTTTTTTACGATCCTCTACATCTAAAATGTGAGTGTAGACTCAAAAAACGAGTTTTTTGCGTGAATCTAAAGACTAGTTATTACGTAGTTTAGGTGTTTTGAGGTGGCCATATTGATATTTAATGTTCGTCATCTTGGATTACCTTAACATCATCATTTTCATGACCCTCTGCATCGAAAATGTGGGGGTAGATTCAAAGACGGAGTCTCTAGGTGAATTTAGAGTCGAGTTATAACGCACTTTAGGGGTTTGGAGGCGGCCATTTTGAAAAACAAGATGGCGGACATAAGTGATTGACAATAATATTTTGGTGACAAGTAAAATTCAACACTAGACAATTTTTAGATGCTATTGCAATCAAAAAAACCACACTTTTTAAAGTAGGTTTTAAAATTTAACAACTGCTCCCTGACTAACACCTGCACACGCAATCACATACATGGCATAATACAAACTGAAATCACGTTCATTTTCTGACGTTACCAAGGAATAAAAAAAATTCTTGGCCTCTAGAATTGGAGCTCAAATTACAGTTCGTTATGTTCCTGTAATCTCTTATCCATTTTTAATGTGCCAACACAGGTTCTGTGAATTCCATGGGTTACGAGCAGAAATGCTTTTTTTTTCTAAACAGCAAAGCCGTTTTTTCTTCATAGTGTCGCTGCTTTAACTTCACAGTAAGAATAGTGTTTTCACGAATGTAAAGCATTAAAAACCAGTAAGCCTTTTAACAATTTTATTGATGTACGAATTTAAATCCATATACATGGTGTCCCAAAAGTCTTAGAACACCCACACAACTTTTTAAGGGGTTAAGAAAATAGTAAAACTCTGGCATTGTAAGTTTGGTTAAAGGATCTACCTTTTCGCAAAAATGGCATTGCACCTGGCCCCTTTGGGGTCCAACTCAGAAATTTTCAATGGAATGGGGGGTAAAAGAATACCTTATTTGAAAGGTCTTCATTAGGCGAGCAAAGTGCCGCAACGATAGCTTCGATACAATGAGCCCCTCCAAAATGGCAGCCGGTCAAACATTAGGAATTTCCTTTGCATCCCTATGTCTTACTCAGCCTGAAGACGTCGTAAAGGGACGTAAGTGGGAGAAAAATGCTTCGTTCAATTTAGTTGGTTCATACCTACAACGTCTTTTACGGTTTGAAACCCAGAGTGTGGGCATCAGTGCTACCCCCCCCCCCCCCCCCCGGGAAGGGGGGGAAGACGAAGGGGGGATTGAGGCTAATGGTGCGTCGAAAACTTGGTCATTAGCGCTAACCTCAGTCATAGTGCAGTGGTCCGGGTTGCCACTGCACCACACATTCACATTACAGAGATATTATTCAAACCCCTAATCTAAATCTTGTCATGCATCTGTACCTCCTGCAAAATTGAAAAAACACCGGACAGGAGGACAGACTTATCGGTCAATTGACGTGCAATGTCATGCGGAAGATGCAAACGACGACGAACATCATCAAGATGGCTGCAATCAACAAGGAAGTGCCGGACCGTAAGTGGCTGACGACACCAATAACATTCAGGATGGTCAACCCCCCGCAAAAAGAAACAGTGAGTCAGTCGGGTTTGACCAATGCGCAAACGGGCCAACACGGGACACGAAGGCCCACACTCTGGATTTCAAACCACAAAACACGTTGTAGGTATGAACCAACTAAATTGAACGAAGCATTTTGCTGCCACCTACGTCGCTTTACGACGTCTTTAGGCTAAGTAAGACATACGGATGCAGACGAAATTCCTAATGTTTGACAGGCTGCCATTTTGAATGGGCTCATTATATCGAAGCTATCGTTGTGGCACTTTACTTGCCTAATGAAGACCTTTCAACTAAGGTATTCCTTTAGCCCCATTCCATTGAAAATTTCTGAGTTGGGGGTCCCTTGGGGCTCCAAGGGGGGCGGGCGTAAAGCCGGTTGTACGAAAAGGTAGATCCTTTAACCAAACTTACATTGCCAGAGTTTCACTATTTTCTTTCAACCCCTTAAAAAGTTGTGAGGGTGTTCTAATACTTTTGGGACACCCTGTATAGGGAAAACAATGATGTTGAAATTTAAATGTGAACTGAATAAAATTTATCGAGGATACAGTTCAGACAGACACAAGCACACAAAGAAAGTAATGCTCCTTTGCTCTGCTTCTCACTGAGTATCCGTAAAAATAATCTGAGCATAGTCCTGTTTGATTTCAGTTTCTCTTCATTTAAATTTGAAAATTCAAACATATCAGACAGTACAATATTTTCTCCTTTGATTCCTTGCTATGAGTCGGGAAGTTTGTGTCTTATTCTGGGTTTGTTGTGCAGCCAATGGCCATTCATAGCCAAATAATTAAGCACCAGATCAGCTTTGCTTTCTTATAGTACCAAAAGGGAAAGCAATGACAAATGACAATTCCGATAAGCAAAGTAAGCTGGATGGCAAATTGGAAAGAAAACTAAGTTCACGAGGATAAACTTTGCCGCAATGCCAACAACCCCTCCTCCCCCTCCCACAGGCCGCAAAGGTGAACGCTTCTGATGATTAAATTAATTACTTGTTAACCACATGATTAATTTTCTTTTGCAGGTCACCAACTACGTTCAGCATTTATTATTGAAAAACTGAAGTTTAATCATGCTTAGCAGAATTTCGCCACATAACATGTTAACTGTCCATTCGGCACAAATCATGACAAACGAAGCGATCGGTTGCGAACTATGCCGACCTGTCGTTTTGTTGGGGAAAGTGCTTGGTCTTATTTCGTGGGACATCAGCAGTGTTTCACAGAATGATACCACGTCACGAACTTGGAAACACACAGCAAGTTTTCTATATAAATTAATGACCAGGGTTCTTGTTATTTGTATTTGCATATTTGATATTTACCTGGTTTGCTCAAGGATAAGCCAATTACACAGTCAAGTGCGAATGATGGTTCATATTACAGGGTACGTGATACCAATGAGCTTTATAGTTATCCTAATATTTTTTTGCATCTTTGAAGAGAAGCGTTTTCTGAATTTGTTTCAGTGTTTAAATAGTGCAGAGAAGCTACTAAAGGCGAGAATCAAAAAGCAAAATTTCTTACTGAAGACCACTGTACTTCATTTCGTCTTCGGTATCGTACAATTAGCAGTTTACATGCCCCACGCAATAAGCTATCCATATCCTGTAGTGAGTTTATGTTTTACTTGCATAGAAATTAGCCATGACGTCTTTGTCTGTGTCTTTTTCGTTGTTACTGCTACATTATGTGCTGAATGCTTGTCAACTCTTAACTTGGAATTAAAAGAAGCCCTTGCTAATGACACAACAGTTTTGAGTGAATACCTTCACCAGGTTCACGACCAATACAATGAAGTATACAAAATGGTAGAGGCTGTTCAACATACTTTCTCACTACTGATTACTGGAATGTTGCCTCGCCTTGCTTTTGAGTTGTGTGTACATTCCTATTGGCTGCTGAACGATAGTAGCTTTGACTTCATGTCTATAGGCTCTTTGGTCTATGCCATCGTATTTACGTACCGTTTATTTGCTATATCATCTGTTTCTGACAATATTGCAGCAAAGGTGAGAACTGCTTTATCAACACAAAGTTATAATTAATGATAAGGAATAATGAGGTGTGTAAGGACACTTCATTTAATATTACCATGATTGTAGTGTGCATGTAAAACAATAAAATCTAAATAAAATCTAAATTCCTTCCTAACGACTAGAATTGTATAGACACTAAACAATTTCAGTTACAAAGCCAATTTTTAAAGTAGGATTTTTTTTTTAGATTTAGGGTTAATTAAATTTCAGAAGTGTTCACGTAGATTCAGATTCACCAGTAACACTTTTTTTTTACTTTGTAGTGTGAATAGTTGATCATTTAACAGAAAGGATGTAGTAGTCTGGCTGGTTAGTTGACTATATCGGTCTGGTATAAAAGAACTACTGACAATCAATACAAAAGAATACTAACCAGCAGCAAAGGAAACACACAGTGAAAATATTACCCTAAAAAATATAGAATTCGGAGAACCTTTATTACTGACTTATATTTCATAGTGTTAACGTGAACGAGACTCGAATCAACGAATCCAGATCACAACCTAGACTACAGGAGCATCTGAATCATGATCAGCATTTCGTTCCAAGTCAATAAATAAAGGTCTAACGCATCTTAGTTATGTTCAGAGAACGATTTTCTCTTTTGTGCTATTTATCGTCTTTCCTTTACTGCTATCTAATTTACGGGGATTTTTTTTTTATATAATCAGCACTTTTGTCACGTGGTTATTAACAATACCAAACAACAATAGGATTATGATATTAATGTTGTTTGAGATGAACAACATCGAAGACGTCAGGGCCCCATGGTATAACTAATGGTTAACCACGGATTTTTCAACACTGGACCAGTTCAAGCAATTTAATGCCCACTTTTAACACAGAGAGACATCCAAGAAGGTGTGGAATCATCCGAGGGACAATTAAAATAGCCATCAAAACGAGGCATCACAAAGGCTTACTGCATCAATAGTTTTTTTTTTTAACTACGCGGTTGAGTGGATGAATATGGCTGAGTGTAGCACCTGTAACGTTTTCTAATGTTGTGATTCATGTTAAAGCTACAAGCATAGCACAACAGGCCACATTAAGTGTTTTCACAATACTTAAGTAACTAACCTCAATCAAAAATCATTTGTTGATAAAGTTTTGTTAAAATTTTGACAAGCTAGAATTGCGTCAGAAAGCCCGAACAATCTTCATCCGAGGGACATGTCGACCGTGGAAGGATTGCAGGTACATATTCTTTCTACTTTTTTTCCCAAGCGTGTTTCTCATGCTTATATATTTTTGTCATTGACTGTATAGATTTACTGGAGATTGTGACTTGAAGAATTGCCTGCGTAAACATGCTAGGGAGGAAATTGCTAGTTCAAACAACAGCAACTAGAGTGCACCACGAGTGTCTCATAACTCCGACCTATAACGAAAAATTACTTTGCATTCTTGGCCTAGTTTTAGCCTTCTTCTAAAGACGGATTAGTACATTTTATCTAATGCAACTTATAGTCATAGACTAAACTATATGTTTCACTATAAGTGGAGCCATCCAGGAGAGGACTAACATACAACTGTCATATCACATAGGTAGGCTAATCGTTTACGTATTAACTGTAGCCCACATCCAACTCATGTTATTATGACACAAATTCTAAAAAATAATAGCGGCAAATATACAAAATCATTGTGAGACCGTAAGTTTTAAAAGAAGAAAACCTCCGCTAATATTTGTCAATGGTCCGGGCATGCATGCCTCAATAAGCCAAGTAATTGTTAAAATACAAGAACTCAGTTATATGCCTAGGTATCCCTTTTCTACCTAAAGGCTACTTATTAAGCAAGTACAGAATGGAAAAAAATAATTTAGTCCCAACCTGCAGTGTGCGAGCTTTGTGGTGAGTTCCCGGCTAACCAGAGTAATGGAAGCCAGCCATTGTCGAACGGTTAACGTCCCCGACTAAAATGAAGTGAGCACTAGTTTCTGATGCAAGTGGGAATGAATTATTTGGGATTTAAAAACCTTGCACGGAAAAAACTGCGAAAAAACTCCACGGAAATAAGTCTTGATAAGATAGTCAAAGCCATATAAAAACTACAGAAATAAGATTGCTTGTGTTATCGTTTTTTTTTTTGCTTCTTCATGTTGTGGTTCTTGTAGGTTAGGATAAGTCAGTTGCCATGGATCTAATTCAACCAGGCAGACAAGAAACGTTCACCAGGATGCGTTTTATTTCTGCGGCTTTTTCCCACTGCTCTTTTCCTCCAGCTTTTTTAGCAGCTTTTTTCCGAAACTTTTTCCCTTCGGCTGTTTTTTTTCCTAGACATTTTCTCCACGGCTTTTTTCCACGGATTTTCTTTCTATATTCTTAAAAGTTTACTGTCAGTTTAGTGTGGGCAGTAACGCGTTAAACATAAATTACCACGAACTTTTACAGTTCGGCATTATGAAACATAAATTAGTTTGAGGAAAGCGCATATATTTTTTTTTTGTTTTTACTTCGACCGGAAAAACTTTTTGTGGAAGCACCATTGCAAACTTCACACCGCCATATCAAGTCACACCATGTGATGGTCTATGTTTGTCTGTCATCAGACAAACTCAACTAGCCCCTTTACCTAGCAGTAAAACTGTCTAAGCGGCTTATAACTCTTCTGTCCGACATCCACTTATCGTGGTAATTGTATTATTATTATTATTATTATTATTATTATTATTATTATTATTATTATTATTATGGGATATCTGCAGCCACGTGGAAAGCAAGAGGGAAGGACAAAAATCCATGGATATGTAAAAGATGCAGAGATAAAGCAGTGCAGGAAGCCATTGCAGGAAATCAGCAGCACAAAAACGATGACGTAAATGAAATTAATGAAGAAAATGGAAAATTAGAAGATCGAAGAGAAATTGAAGGAGACTTAAGCAAAGTTACAGATAATGAACAAACAACTGATGTGCTTTTTTCGAAAGAAGCGGAGATTTCAGTAAATCAGAAGCAATTACGTCATTTACGTTTGGCCGACGTTCATGCAGGCATTTTTTCGAGGGTGGAAAATTGGAAAAATTTGGTGGAACTCGAGTGATTTCGGTGAGGAGGACTACATGGAAGGGAGCATGAACTATGGGTGAGTGTTTTGAGTCAAATTGCAAGACAATTGGACTATTAGTTTGTGAGGATTGAGCATTTTAAATCTCGAACTGAAGGGTGGATAAATTGTGAAACGCGACGAAAACGCAAGTGACTTCATACTCACACAGCTCACAAGTGACGTCATAAACATAAGTGACGAAACAGATCGCAAAGGCAGCAGTAGTAAGATAAATTCGCAAATGACGACAGATGTCTCGTTGTGGTTCGTGTGAGGACTTAGTTGGGAAACAAAATAGCTGTGCCAACTGTGGTTTTTGTAAAGCTAGGTCCCATTTTGATAAATGTTCTGGGATATCTGCAGCCACGTGGAAAGCAAGAGGGAAGGGCAAAAATCCATGGAAATGTAAAAGATGCAGAGATAAAGCAGTGCAGGAAGCCATTGCAGGAAATAAGCAGCACGAAAACGATGACGTAAATGAAATTAATGAAGAAAATGGAAAATTAGAAGTTCGAAGAGAAATTGAAGGAGACTTAAGCAAAGTTACAGATAATGAACAAACAACTGAAGGGCTTTTTTCGAAAGAAGCGGAGATTTCAGGAAATCAGAAGCAAGTGGAAAATGGAACAAATAAAAGTACAAACGAAGAATTAACAAATTTAAAGAAGTTGTTTGAGAAGATGGACAAGAAAATGGACCAGTTGCTAATTAAGTATGATAAATGGTTAACAATGCAAGTGGAGATAAAAGAAATGACAAAAACACTAACATTTTTAACAGGTAAACAGCAAGAAATGAAAAAAATGCAAGATAGCATGAAAAAAGAACAAAAAGGAATGAAGGAACAAATCGAAAACATGGAACAAAGATTACAAAAGCTGGAACAGGAAGAAGGATCGAAAGTGAATCTTGAACAAAAAATGATGCAACTGGAAATGGAATCCAAGGAAAAAAAGAACAATATGATTGTAATAGAAATTTAGAAATTAATCAGTTAGAGTTGCAACCAAATGATAAATTACAGGAGGTGATACTGAAAATAGCAAGACTTTATGATATACAATACTTTCAAAACGATCAAATTGAGGCGGCCCATAGATCCCAAATAAAAAAAAGAGCAACGCAAGTACTATCATTATTCAATTTAAGCACAGAGAATACAGAACAAAGCGGATACATACCAGGAAAAAAAAGGTTACAAAGAGTGACGTGTATGGCAATGAAAATTGTAGCAGGATTTACATAGGAGAAAACATAAGTCCTTAGTATAAAACTTTGTTTTGGAAGACTAAAGAATATGCAAAGAGAAACAATATAAAATTTATTTGGTTTAGTAATGGTAAGGCATGTATGAGAGCAGACGAAAATGAAAGGAAAGTGATAAATGTAAGATCGGAATTTGATTTGAAGTAAGGGTCCTAGTACTGTAAAAATATTTTTCTTAGAAATACAAAAATATTGTCTTTGAGAATTTTGAACAAATGCATACATGTATAGCCGAGGACTTTTTGAAGCAAGAAAAAATTGGTGTATTAATCTTTAATATTAGAAGTCTTAGAAAATATTGGGAAAATTTTCAGTTAGTTTTAAAAAATACTCAAATAATTTGGGACATAATTGTTGGCTCAGAAATAAATATTAAAAAAGAAGAAATAGATAACTATAGTATTGAAGGTTATGAGCAAAAAGCAATAACAAGGGCAGACACGAAAAGGGGAGGTGGAATAATGTTGTTTGTAAATAAAAATAAGGATTTTCAAAATATAAAATTTGCTAAAAATAAAATAGATGAAAATGATTGCCTTACAATGAGCTTTGTTTTTAAAGGTCATAGTTTTGAATATAATGGTATTTACAGAAAGCAAAACTCAAATAAATTAAAGTTTTTAAAGGAACTTAAACAAACTATCAACAAACAAGAAAAGGAAATAAATTCCAAAGTAATCTTAAGTGATATAAACATAGATATTTCAGAAAATAACACAGTAAACTTAGACAAAAATGATCAAAATACAATAGATAAATATGAGACTTTAATGGCAAAACATGTGTTCGAAAAATTAATAGATTCCCCGACAAAGGTGGAAATTGTTAAAAAGAAAAGTTGTTCAGAATTAACTATACAAAAAAGCTGCATTGATCATATTTTTCTAAAAACAGAAAAGTGGATTGCAAAAGAAATTACTGTAGAGGAAAAAGCATCTGATCATTATTACACAGCAAGTTTGTTGTGGAAACCAAATTTGAATCTACAAGAAACAAATAACAAGGAAAGCTTGTCAAACACCCAAGAAAATATAAGATATAATGACAAAACTATTATCAGGGAGATGAATTTGATAAACTGGAACAAACTAAGGGAAATAGAAAATGTTGATATGGTTTATGAGGAAATTAAAAATGAAATAAGAACCGTCTCTGACAGAAACATTTCTAAACATACTGATAAAAAGAGAAAAGAGTTTAAAGGTAGAAAGGAATGGATTAAAAAAGAAACACTTGAAATAAGAAATAGTAAAAATAATACGTGGAAGAAAATTAAATACATGGATGTGGTAGATCCAAAATTGTTGGAAAATATAAGCTATTAAAACTGAAAGCACAAGAAAGAATATCAAAAGATAAACAACAATATTATAAAACATTAATTGAGAGTGGAATTAAATATAAAAAAAAAATGTGGGATGTAGTTAATGAACTAACTGGAAAACATAAAAATAAGAAAAGCATTGACCAAAATTTAAGAGAAGCATTTAAAGAGAAGAAGGGGGCACTTGTGAGATTTTTAATGAGTTTTTTGATAAACAGATCAACTAATTAAAGGAGAAATATGCAGAAAGAACAAATACCATCAAATTTTGAAAATTGTATAATACAGTTTTTAAAAACATAGACAAGAAAGAAATGACAAAACCAAAAATTGTATAGAAGAACCAACTGAGAAAGAGGTGGAATTAATCATTATGAATTTGAAAAACACTACTTCAACAGGATTTGATGAGATTTTAAAAAGGCAGTTAAAACAAAGTCTAGGAAATACTTCCAAGGCATTAAGTATACTAATACCCAAACTTATAGTAGAGGAAAGATGGCCAGAGCAATTGAATTACAAATAATACGACCACTACACAAAAAGAGACCTGAAACAGACATAAATAATTATCGGCCAATTTCATTGTTATCAGTAATTAATAAAATTGTAGAGAAATATTTTTCAAATAAAATCAGGGCATTTTTGAACACCTTTAAACTGCTTACAGAAATACAATACGGGTACATGGAAAATAAAGGTACATCAAATCTTTTAGTGCAGATAAATGAAATAATGACAACAGCATTAAACAACGGTCAATATGTAGGAACAATACTTACAGATTTGCAAAAGGCTTTTGATTCTTTTGATAAAACAATATTATTAAAATAATGTGAAAAAATTGGGTTAAGAGGAAAAATGTACAATATCATTAAGAGTTATATGACAAATAAGCATGCTATGGTAAAAATCGAAAATTAAATAAGTAATGAATCAAAGATTGAGTTTGTAGTTCCACAAGGGTCTGTTTTGGGACCCTTGTTGTTTTTGATTTTTACAAATGATACAGAAGAAGAAGATTTTGTTTGCGGACGACATGAAGTTAATTTCCATACATGATGATAGAGAAAAAATGATAGAAAATATACAATATGATTTTGATTTATTAAATTGTTGGCTAATGGAAAATGAAATGTACATAAGTAAAAACAAAACATGTTTCATGAGTATAACAGTACCAAAGATGAATATGAAGAATGAGGTAAAAGTGTTTGTATACGGAACAAACTGCAATTATATGTTATAAAATGAAAGGAATGTAAGTTGCATAAATACATGTAGCAAGTTGAGTACAGAACAACAAGTGAAATGTCTGGGTTTAACCATAGACTCAAATTACATATTATACTGTTACAGCACCAATTAAGGGCTTTACTAGCAAAGATACATCAGGTCAACAAATTTTAAATAATAAAAATAAAAAAATACTCTACATGGCATGGATAGAAAGTAACGTAAGATATGGCATTGAAACGTATGGTTTTGCATCTGACTTCATAATTAAAGGGCTACAAAGTTTGCAAAACAAAATTGTTAAAGTTTTGTTTGAAAACAATGTTTTGTCTACAGCAGAAATTTTTAAGTAAAATGAAATATTAAAAATAATTCAGTTAAGAGATAATATAATAATAACAAATAATTATTACATAAATAAATACAAAAATTGCAATCTTGAAAAACAATGTAGGCTAAGAAAAAATTCTGTAAGATGTGAAATGCCTAGATGGGAAAATAAATATGGTAAAATAAATAAAAAATATTATATCCCTATGATTTTTAACAAACTAACAAATGAGATGATAAATATTGATAATAAAGGGAAACTGAAATTGGAATTAAGAAATATGTTCGTTAATGAACCATAATAAAAAAAAATTAATAAATTAGCATAAGAAATAAGAAGGAAACTAGAAACATAACAAATGTAACATGATTATAAATAACTATGTATGTATAGATTAAGCTATTTATTTGTTATTTATTTGTACATTTTTGTGTGTTTTTGTATTGCATGCTCACACAAGCTCTTAAGCTTCGAGTATTGTTCTAGTGCAATAAAATTATTATATTATTATTATTATTATCGCCTGTAGCTTTGCTATAACTTTTGAATTAGTTGTCCGAGTTATTTCAACTTTTCAAACACATTCTATGCTTTATTTGCAGTTTAATTTGGAAAATCAATAAAATTTGGCTCTTGGGAAACTGACTTTCGAAAATCAAAGTTAACCTAACACAGCTTGGTACAGTTTATATGAAGGAAATTTGATCCGAAGGAAATTTGATCCGAACTAACAGATAATGCTTTATTTAGAAATACGAAACTCTACCAAATATGAAGCTTAATGGAACGGCACAGTTTGTGAGTCAGGATGGCGACCCGTTACAAATTCTGTTTCTGTTTCTGTTTTAGGCTTAAGTCCATGCCTTCTTCCATCTCGGTACGATAAGTGGTTTAAACGTTCATGGGTTAACAGAACAGCTTCGTACCGACACACACCTTGGCTGATTTAATAAATAAGTGAAGTGTATTTTCGCGGCGACCTGATGAGATCACACGCCCTTGTCTACACTAAAACTAAAACGTCAAATTGCAAGCGAACGTCTAAATTCCTACTTGCAAAGAGCAACAAACCTTGCTAAAAATGTACTAGGTGTACAACTGAAGTCTGCAAGTCACAACTACTCGGCAGATAGGGAGATACTAGAATGTGTGTTCCGTTGTGTTGATTTTGCAACCGAGTGTTAAGGCGTCGTAAGGAGGCAGGCCTTGTATTTATCGGTGGCTAATTAGTTGGGAGCAAGCGAGGTATGCAGATATATTCTCGGAATGACCAGCCTTTAAAATTGGGTTCCCTTACAGTTGTTTGCTTACTGATACTGCTTAATCTTAGCGCACTGCTGCCAAAAATCAGGCTAAAAATTGGGCTAAAATCCGAATGTCTTCAAAAGTGTTTTAATATTTTCATCTTCGAACACGCAAATTTGCTTTATCTAAGCTTCCTTGTTGTGAAATCCTAATCAAATCGTTACAATAAAACTTCCACTGTCGTAAACAAAAAAAAACAGAGACAAGTAGACAAACAGATGCACAATATTCAAATACATTCGAGTTTTGTCCACATGTTTGTAATGCTCAATGCTAGTTGTGAAATCATTTCATGCATGTACCTCACTTTGGCATTAACTAGAATATTTGCCACATTCGAATTTAATTAATGTGTTTTTTTCTTGATGTAGATTGTAATTTTGTCCAATAAGTTAATTCAAAACCCACTCGAAATAACTGCTGCTGGAAACTTGTTTCGGGTCAATATGGGAACATTTACCACCGTAAGTAACAGTCAAATTTCGTAAACTAAAATTTTTTAAAGTAACACCGTTGTTTGAGAGCATACATTCTGTATTGCAGATCGTGGGAACAATTATTACCTATCTCGTCGTTTTGATGCAATTTAATTCACCAGTGCCTTGCCCTGTTTGCAGTGAAGTTAATGTTACTGTCACTAACATTAACGGTGATCGATGAGATTCTACTCTACCACAGCCATTAGTTTTAAAATCATTATTTTTCACCTAATTGAATTCACCCAATTTATGTAAACACAAAAATGTAAACATTTTAATATCTTTATTCATCTGTGCACTTTACTTTTCGCTCATCATAGAACTTAAAGAATTAGTTTACTCCATCTTAGAAAGTTTTCAAAGTACTGCAAAATATTACTAGTAGAACAAATATGACTCACATGGCGTTCGTATTATTATTATTAACTACGTGTATTTGATTCATTTTACAGTAGAATTAATATTACTTGAATTTTAAATATAAAAATAACTGAGTGTATGGAACTATTATCGTTATAATTTTTTGTATACGATGATACTTACTTGGATGATGTGAATTTTACTTCCAAAATGATAATGTTAAAATTACAAATTGTAATGTTTTGTGATGATGTTAATTAATTTACACTAATGATATTATATTAAACTGTAAAATTAAATATTGTAATTTTGCACATACAAATACTAATGTATTTTGTGCAGAGCGTAACATCAATAAATTA